>ML847297.1:23064-54341 GCA_009831015.1 Picea engelmannii | reverse complement strand
TTTACCACCAATAAGACTTAGCACACAAGAGGGTGCTCAAAACCTAGAAGACTAGCGCCCAAGAGAGGTGTGCACTTTTCCCAAGAAGATGTACTTGCTGAAATTTCCAAACTTGTGTGAAGGATATGATTCCACAATGGGGAATCTTCCTTTACTTATATTAGAATTTTCCTATCAACATAAGTGTCTATTGGCACAACAGGGATGACCTCTCTAAGTCACATTATAATTAATATTAACTAGATTAATTATATTTTACATTTATTACCAATCACATTAAGGTGGGGCCGACCTGTACCCTTTACATTACAATTAGGGTTACAGGCAGGTCTGACTCTTGAACAATATATAACAAGGGATATGATACACATGTTGGCCCTTGACCAAGTTTTGAAGAATACTTGGTCATATTTGACCATTTTTGGGACTGCGACAACTTGCCAAAGATGGAGCGCAACACGAAGGGAAAATTAGGGAAGAAAGACCTATTGTTGGGTCCCTTTTAGGGTTTTGGGTTGAAGTAAAGGGAAATGGACGTTGGCCCATGGGTTTACCCACGCTTAGGCCCATTTTGTAATCTATACATAGATACTTAGGCAATGTAAGTAGAGGATAGTAATACATCTATGTGATGCATAGCTAAAGGCTTAGTGCTAGTAGTTGGATCTGTGTGATTGGATGTATATTGCAAGTGCTCTGTGCATGATTGTAAGGAGATTGAAAATCTAAGTGCAAGTTGTTGTAATTTTGTGCTGAAGTGCAAGGAAGAAGGATCTAGCGAGTTGCGCAAATCTTCTGTCCTGTGTGAAGTAAGGGTTAGTGAAGCTCTATTCTATAACTGCTTGACCAAGATAATATAAAGAAGAAGATTTTGTGGACATAGCCCCAGGGTGGGGGTGAACCACGGTAACTTTGTGTATTGTGCACTGTGCTTCGACCTAACGTGTTTATCTCCTTCTTGGCTAAGTGCTTGCTGTGATTAAATAGATCGAGTTATGATCTGTGCTTATGATATATGAATGAATGTTAGATCTGATATATAATATGCTTAGTGCTTGATCTTCTCAATCTAATCTATATTTCTGTGGCTAAGTACTGAATCATCTTTAGTCTAAGTATTCACTGCGATGCTCTGTGCTATCTATGAAGTACCATAAGGGTTAAATATTGATGAATGATCTATGCTAAGTGCCCTGTAAAATATATAATCATAGATTGGTGTCGCAACTAAGGTTGCAGACATCTGAGTCCTGCAACCACCCTTGCCTCTACCTCGGGTGAGACTTCATCTACTTCGCAGGTGTTGCTGAAAGGGCCGGTAGTTAGGGTTTTGTTGGTGCACTCTTGAGTGTTGAACCTTGGATCTGCCCCTGTGCCAACAAATGGTTCCGTTGCTGGGACCTGGAACCGTGATTCCTGGGAACTAAAGAAGAAAAATATTTGTGCGAAATAAGCTCTGTGCGTAGATATGTTGCCCTAGTGCGCAATATTCTACTTGACCTATGAAGCTTTATGCCGGGAAAGAAAGGTCAGATCTGAAGGAAAGAGGTCAGATCTGCAAGAAAGAGTTTGATACTGAAGAAAATAAGTGAGATCTGAACACTTTATTCTCTAAGAAAGGTAAAGGTAGAAATTTCTACAGAAAAGAGGTAAGATATGTAAGCTCTAGCCTCTAGTAAAGGTAAGAATAGTTCAAGTTTTAGATCTGAAAGATTTGTGCTCTATAAAGGTAAGATAAGTGGATTTTTTTTTTGTTTCTGAAGCATGAATTTAGGTACGCTTGATAAATTTTTTCCTAGCCTGAAAACTAGAGCATTGTTAGATAAAAGAAAGTTTGATATGAATAGGTATGATAGGAATAGTGAAATATATGTTATACCTATGCATAGAAAGAATTTTTGGACTAACCAATGGATGCTAGATCCTAGAAAGAAATTTTTGCAGGCTAGCCATCATGATCCTAGCGCGTAGTACAAGAAGAATTGGGGATCATGGATGAGAAAGAGAGGATTAACTCTCTGTTACAATTGCAGAAGACCAGGACATCTTGCTAAGGAATGCCCTGGGAGAAACCCTAGCTGCTTTTGTTGTAAAGCTATGGACCATGAAGTATTGGATTTCCCTAGAATGATTTCTAGACTTGAAAAAATGAATATGGAACAAGCAAACTTTGAAGGAGATCAAGAGACTAAAATTATGGAAGAACCCTAGAAATAATCAGAGATCATGTTACTGAAAATAAAAGAAACCCTAGATGATCATAAGGATGTCATTTTGTCAGAGATCTTCAAAGAAAATGAGAAAATCAAAGTAAGAATAGGAGACTTTGACATTGACTGTGCTCTGGATGAGGGAACACTGATGAACATTATGACAGAATGCACTTTGGAAAAACTAGGAAGGCTTGCTCTGGTCCCTTCACTAGGAACCATCGGATTATTTAAAGGCAAAATGGTAACCCTATGTGGATGAATTACCTAGATATCTATGAGTAACCATGGAACTTCGACAGAGGAAGAGTTCAAAGTCATTATATTTATTGAGGACCGTGCCCCATTTCCAGCTTTGTTAGGAAAGATCTAGATTGAAAAAGACCAGATCCAAAGGAAAGAAGAAAAGGAAGCCCTAGAACAGAAGAAGCAAGAACTCATGGAATTTATGACTAGAAGGATTGCCTACTTGATGGAGGAACAAGAGAACATATCTCAGTTGTTAAACACTAGGGACCTGGATGTCGAAGCTATAAGAGCGTTATAGGAACCAAAGAAGACCAAAATACCTAATCCATATGATGAAGGAGTATTACCCTTGGATATAAAGAAAGAACCTAAGCAGCGCGAAGTGACTATGTCGAGAGAAGATAAGACTCAGAATGGAAAAAGGATGACCGAGACTAAGCTCACTAGGAAAAAGGCTAGGAATCTAAGTAAGAAGAGGGAAAAAATTGCAAAGTTACAAAAGACTCCAGAGGAAACTTCGCAGAAGGAAAAATCACAAGAATTGAGCTTCGCCGAGATATCAGAACAATGACATCTGGCACTTCACCATGGCGCAACAATATAGCCATTGGACTGATATACCCATTCAAATTATGCCTTAATGGGTCAAAAAGAAATTATGGGTTCCCACTAGACCATTGGACAACACTAGAATGGATAGAACGGAGTTAATGAAGGCCCCATATCCATTGCAAGCAGACCGTTGCTAAGTTTCCCTACTTAGTCCGTCGTGCCACGCACCGAGAATAATTTTTTCTAAGTGAGAATTTGAGTCCAAAACTTGAGATTAATTCACCCCGTGATCATTTCCTTGTTCCCATACTGTTCATCGTAGTCTCTGAATTCATTTTCACACCCGAGCTAGTGGACCCAAGCTTGTTTGTCGGATGATCTCGACGCTATTGAGAAAGTAGTTGAAGAAGTTTTGATTGACCTAATGGCTGAGAGACTCATGTCAGAAAGAAGGATGTCTACAGGTGTGCAAGCATCATTGACAAGAGGAGTCCAAGCTTCTCCCTCCACTGCTTGCAGAGCATAACCTTCCAGAACCATGACCGAGACAAGAACAAAGCACAAAGATGATATTGCAAATGCCAAGCTGATCCTATGCATTCTGCTAGTTTACATACCACCTTTGAGTGGCAAGATTAAGCGTGATAGTGTACCCAGATACTTTGAGTACACCTTGATCACCACGTATCTTCCAAAAGGGGTGCGCATAATACGTGTTGACCAGGATAAGCTCACAACACTGAAATTTAATGATTTTAACCTTGGAGATCACAAAACCTATAGCATGTTAGCTCCGCATAAATACTTAACCAAGACCAAAGGCAGAAATCCTAAGATTGTCCCATAGTCCTGGACCTAGAACCTCGCACATTCCACACTGCTCAACGTCATGAAGATCCCTCACTTCGACAGACACTAGGAAGTCAACACATGCGTCAGGTTGCTGCTGTCTTGCTACCATGACAGATACTTATGGTTGGACCGCCGCATCACTGTGGATCCGAATCTAATCAATTGGATCACAAGACTTAGCATGCAAGGCCCTGACCCATAGGACTTTTACCTAGGCAAGACCTCAGACTGAGCACTAGCACAACGAATAAAGGAAACTTATGGCGATGTAGAGAAGGGTACGTGAGGCTACAAGGTAGCCTCTATCTAGAGTGGCGGAATGCGCCTTGCATGTCATCTAATCATGAACAAGTTAGTTCGTAAGAACAGACCAACAAAAGTGACTGGCTTCATAGTTGACCTCGCAGGGAAGTGTGTCGAGGGACTACAGATGAATTGTGCACAATATCTTGTAAACCAGTTAGAGCTGGATTGCAGAGGAGCGCAAGACCAAGGGTATGAGTTCCACTTTAGTTGGTTGATCATACTTATCTCTTTCATCGCTTGGGAACTGCTAGAGGGAGCCACTTTTCTGGAGATCAAACCTTTCGAACCACTAGATGCGAAGTTCTGTATGCTGTGGTACTCCAGTGACATGAACAAGTAGTGGCAGTCCAATGCTGTCTTCCACACCTACTTCAACCAACTGAAGAATGTAATTCAATCTACACCATGAATCACCCCAAATGTACTTCATAGGTTTAGAACTTTGATGAAATTTAGCTCAGACTGCCACTTCACCTATATTACAACGCATAGTGATGAGCATAAACAACATCTCCAATCCTACTACAAGCTGATAGAAGATGACTTGGAGGAGATTACCAAGGAATGGTCGGTGGACCTCCTTGTTCCAGCAGACCCCACAAACATTTCTGATGAGGAAAGCCCTGAATCTATGCTGGTTACACATGGGCCAAGTAGGACTAATAAGGATGACAAAGTTGAAGATATCCCTATCACGTCCATGAAGACTACTTCGATCTCACCTGCGTAGGGAGGTGATGGTGACGAGCTAGGCAGTGCATAAGTTGAACAAAACAAAGGCGAGGTTACTCCACCTAGAGAGGAGGAGGATCCCTCCATGAAAAGAAAGATGACACCACCAAAACCCTCCTCCCGAAAGAAATCTAAGGCCACCCGAACCACACTTAAAACTACCCTTACCCTGGATGACTTCGACTTCTTAATTGCCGCGTTGATTGATGTTTCACTAGAGCTCACATAAAATAAAGAAGCAAAGCAGGAGGATCTATTCAACCAAATCAAGGGAGAACTTAAAGAAGTGCAGTAGGCACTCCAGTCCAAGCAAGCAGTTTCTACAGTGCCCTTGATAAGAGGAACATCGGGAATAGGCGATGAGCCCACTCAATTACACCAGATCGCCGATCAAGTCGAAGCTCACCTTTGACGAGCTCAAGAAGACATAACACAAGCCACCCAAGCTTTGATGCAAGCACAAAAAGAACTTCTTGAACAACATAATGAGGCAGAACAGGAAAATATTTCCTTGAAACCAAAGTGGAACAAGGAAAAGGCACAGTTTCTAGCTGAGCAACTTGAAGTACATAAAAGGGTTTACAAAGCACTGCACTCTGTGATGGTCATAGAAGTGAAGATGGAAGACCGTCTCCCATAGCAGGTGACCCAACTGAAAGAAGTAATCCAACAACTCCAACAACGCGTCATGGATCTGGAGCTCTGCATCGTGCCCGAGACCCCCCAAGAAATAAGAGATCTAAGAGAGGCCACTTCTCGAAGTGCAGTTGGCCGATTAAAATCCTTTGCCTTGGAATGCAAGCATATGAGTTCTAGAAGCGCCCATACTTATGAAACCCTCGCAGAGAATCCAGAATTGCAGACATTGGAGGCACAACTCCAAGAAGCAAAGTAGCATGCAGACACGCTACAGGCGCAGATAAAGACTTTGACCCTAGTCGAAATAATGAAGAGGTTCGCAGAACAATGCACAACCCAACAACAGGTACATACACTGCAAAGTAAAGTGATGGAAGTCTCCCAATGACTTTAGGCAATCCAAGAAAAGGCATGCCAACTGTTCGCTGAACTTGAAAGCCAGGGAGATGAACTCAAATAAGTTGTCATCATTGCAGAACAATGCCTGGAAGGACCGCTCAATGACACAGTGATCCATGAATTTACTGAACAAGAGGCTGTAGCATTGCATCATGTCGAAGAAGCTCGAGCCAAGCTCGAGGCATTCGAGGCAAAATTGATCAGACCTGAGTGACTCGAGATGAGTCACAGGTGAGTGTTGGGGGCTTGTTGTCCCTTAACCAATTTTTGAAGAATACTTGGTCATATTTGACCCTTTTTGGGACTGCGACAACTTACCAAAGATCGAGTGCAACGTGAAGCGGAAATTAGGGAAGAAAGACCTATTTTTGGGTCCCTTTTAGGGTTTTGGGTTGATGTAAATAGAAAGGGATGTCAGCCCATGGGTTTACCCATGATTAGGCCCATTTTGTAATCTATAAATAGATACTTAGGCAATGTAAGTAGAGGATAGTAATACATCTATGTGATGCATAGCTAAAGGGTTAGTGCTAGTAGCTAGATCTGTGTGATTGGATGTATATTGCAAGTGATCTGTGCATAATTGTAAAGAGATTGAAAAGCTAAGTGCAAGTTGTTGTAGTTTTGTGCTGAAGTGCAAGGAAGAAGGATCTAGCGAGCCGCACAAATCTTCTGTCCTGTGTGAAGTAAGGGTCACTGAAGCTCTGTGTTGTAACCGCTTGACAGAGATAATATAAAGAAGAAGACTTTGTGGACATAGCCCCAGGGTGGGGGTGAGCCATGGTAACTTTGTGTATTGTTCTCTATGCTTTGACCTAATGTGTTTATCTCCTTCTTGGCTAAGTGCTTGCTGTGATTAAATAGAACTAGTTATGCTCTGTGCTTATGATATATGAATGAATGTTAGATCTGATATATAAGATGCTTAGTGCTTGATCTGCTGAATCTAATCTATATTTCTGTGGCTAAGTACTGAATCATCTTTAGTGTAAGTATTCACTGCGATGCTTTGTGCTATCTGCGAAGTACCATAAGGGTTAAATATTGATGAATGATCTATACTAAGTTCCCTGTAAAATATATAATCACAGATCGGTGTCCCAACTAAGGTTGCAGACATCTGAGTCCTACAACCACCCCTACCTCTACCTCGGGTGAGACTTCATCTACTTCGCAGGTGTTACCGAAAATGCCAGTAGTTAGGGTTTTGTTGGTGCGCTCTTGAGCATTGAACCTTGGGTCTGCCCCTGTGCCAAAAACACCCACTAGTGCTCATCCATTAGGGGCACATCCATATCTCTGGCTCACTACTTACACAGAAGAATCACTTCTTCACATGTTCACCTGTGCTCGTCCACATGCACGTCCACTCAACAGATCTTCTTTCCCACTGCATTACACATGAGAGTCATTTGGAGTTTCTCATCAAATCTTTTGCTTAGAGGAGGCTCATAAATCATCTTTATTTCTATTCTCATGATGATGCACCCAACACTTTGGGATTTCACACGTTCACCTTGTGCTTAACCATATGCACATCCAACTCAGCAGATCACCTTTCCCACATGATAATCATCACGATTTCTTCTCATCTCTCTGAATGGAGGAGGCCATCTCTACGTTCCAACTCTGTCTCAGATAGGAACCACGTACCCTTCTTAGGGTATTTATCTAAGGTTTGTAAGCTGGAGAAAGTCTCACATAGCTGTAATGATCCACATCTCACAAGTTTGTAAGATGGAGAATGTCTCACATAGTTGCAATCATCAACAATGAGTACACCAGAATTAAAATAATTACAAATGCAGTTGGAAGAATTGTTGAAGAAAGGGTTCATACGTCCAAGTGTTTCACCTTGGGGAGAACCAATACTCTTTTTCAAAAAGAAGGATGGAACTTTGAGGTTGTGTATTAGATTTCAACAGCTGAATAAATCCACTGTAAAAAACAAGTACCCTCTACCAAGAATTGATGACCTCTTTGATAAACTAAGAGGGTCAAAGATATTTTCAAAGATATAATTGAGATCAGAGTACCATCAAGTAAGAATCAAGGAACAAGACATCAATAAGACAACCTTTAGAACCATGTATAGGCATTATGAATTTGTAGCGGTGCCATTTAGACTGTCCAATGCACCAGCTGTATTTATGTGCTTAATGAATGGCATATTCAGAAATTACTTGGATAAGTTTGTCATAGTATTCCTAGAAGACATACTTGTCTATTATAAGTCAAAGGAAGAGCATAAACATAACCTAATATTGGAATTGCAAGTGATGAAGGAACATTAATTGTATGAAAATATTAGTAAGTGTTCTTTTTACCAAGACCAGATCCATTACTTGGGACACATTATTTCAGAACAAGGTATAACCATAGATCCAGATAAGATTGAATCCATTAGAGGATGGAAGACACCCATGAATGTTTTAGAAGTATGATCTTTAATGGGATTAGATGGTTACTACATAGGATTTATAGAAGGGTTCTCTAAGATTGCTCATCCCATCATTTCTTTGAAAAATAAGGGAATTAAATTTGAATGGACATCTAAGTGTGAAGAGAAATTTAATTTGTTGAAAGAATTACTTACTAGTGCACCTGTTTTAAATATTGTGGACCCAAATGAAAGTTTTGTGGTATGTACAGATGCATGCAAAGAAGGACTAGGTGAATTCCTCACTCAAAATGGACATGTCATTGGTTATGAGTCCATAAATCTTAAAGAACATGAGAGGAACTATACCACACATGACTTGGAACTTGTTTCCATTGTTCATGCATTGAATATGTGGAGGAATTATCTCATGGAGAAGAGATTTGAATTAAGAACAGACCACAGTGGTTTGAAATATATTTTTGAACAACCAACTTTGAATGCTAGGCAAATGAGATGGGTGTAATTTTTAAGTGAATACGATTTTGATATCAAGCATATGAAAGGAAAATAAAATAAATTCCCTGATGCACTTAGTAGAAGAGTACATCTCATGCATGCTACAACTGTTAGTATGCATCAATCAGATTTAAAGAGCATAATTTTAGATGCTGTTGTCACAGATCAACAATACCTACATGTAAAATAAATCTTACAAAAGGAAAATGTACAACAAAAAATTAAAGAATATGAGATGAAGGAACATGGATTACTTATGCATAAAAATAGAATTTATGTTCCTAGTTCTGGAGAACTTAGGAATTTGGTATTAAAATAAATGCATAATATTCCATATGCCGGACATCCCAGTTACCATAAAACAATTGTAATAGTAAGAAGCCAATTATTTTGGCCATGAATGAAAAGAGATGTTGCTGATTCCATTACCAGATGTATGGAATGTCAGAGAGTGAAGGATGAGCATAAGCACCCAACATGTTTGCTACAACCATTACCAATTCCAGAGAAGAAGTGGGAAGTGGTAACCATTGATTTTATAACTAAATTTCCCAAGACAACAAGACAACATGATTCAATCATGGTAGTGGTTGATAAATTGACAAAGGCTGCTCATTTTGTTCCTGTAAAAATGACTCATACAACAACTAATATTGCAGAAATTTACATGAGGGAGATTGCTAGGTTGCATGGGATACCTGAGACAATTGTCTCAGACATAGATACAAAGTTTACTTCAAATTTCTAGAGGGGATTGTTTAAAGGATTTGGTACAAATATGAACTTTAACACAACATACCATCCACAGTCAGATGGATAGACAGAGAGAGTCAACCGAGTAATTGAAGACATGTTGAGAATGTATGTGATGGATAAGCCATCTAAGTGGTTAGATTACTTGCACTTGGTTGATTTTTCCTATAATAATGGGTATCAAGATTCATTGAAAATGAGCCCATTTGAATCATTGTATGGTAGGAAATGCAATACTCTAGTGAGTTGGGACAAGCCAACATATAGAGTGGTACTTGAGCCATAATTGCTCTAGGATATGGAAGACCAGATGGTTAGAATTAAATAGAATTTAAAGGAAGCTCAAGATAGACAAAAAGTTTATGCAGATAAGAACAAAAAAACTAGAGGATTTAAATTGGGGGAGCATGTACTTTTAAAAGTGAAGTCCAAGAAGAGATATTTGAAGTTGGGTAGTTGTATAAAGCTAGTAGCCAGATTTTGTGGTCCATTTGAGATATTGGACAAAATAGGGACAAAAGTTGGGTAGTTGTACAAAGCTAGTAGCCAAATATTTGCATTGCCTGCTTCCATGAATGTGCATAATGTATTTTATGTCTCTTTGCTAAAGAAATATGTACATGATCCTAACCAGGTTATTGATTGACATTTGATTAAGGTAGATACAGAGGCACACTTTCAGGTCCATCTAATGCGAATATTGGACAGAAAAGTCAAAATGCTCCGAAATCGAGTTATAGAGCTGGTAAAAATCCAGTGGACCTGCTACGGTCTTGAAGATGCTACTTGGGAGAATGAAGATGCCATGCGGGTAGAGTACCCGTAACTTTTTGAATAAATTTTGAAATTTTGTTTTTGTTTTGTATATGCACTGAGGACAGTGCCAAAATAAGGGGGAGGGGATGTAACATCCCAGGTTTTGAGCCTTGTATTAAATAATGTATTTCTTTAATCCATGAAAGGCCAGAGTTCCCAAACAATTGAAAGCGACCAGTGTGCCTAGGAAATGAAATGTTTGATCATTATTAATAATAAATACAACACTGGCTACTAGACAGACAAGGACAAGAGTTATAGGGGGCTTTGATTCCACAAGAGAGGGACCTTGAGGGGCCATGTATTGGTTTTATATTTTATTTACACATTTTTGTTTTAATTGAGAATAATAGTTACATGAGCTTATTGGGGGGAAGGGCAAGTGGTTCGTTAATTCCAAGAATTACATAAACCCATCTTTGGTCTGTTGTGGGGGTTACTTCTTCTTCACTTACTCACTCACTCACTCACAAAATCACTCATTGTTCACACCTTTCACCCTATTCTTACTCCACTCATTCTTTCACCCACTCGTCTTTCCTCATTCGCTTTTGTCTTGGGAAGGGAAAACGAATTGTTGAAGAGGAGCCATGGTTTTGTTGGCTGTAGAGACTGCTGGTGTATTTCGACCATGAATTAAGGCCTGCATGTCTGAGATGCTTTGTCCTATGTTCAAATTTTCTCACAGATGTGAATCCTGAGAGTCCCAACATGGAGATTCTTGATCAGATGCATTGGAACCCTGGAAGGATATGGTTAGCCTGAGGGACTGCGTGGCAAAGAAGGGGGTCCATTCTCTTGGGTTATGCAGGCTGGGTAGAAGAGAGTTGGTGTACTTTGTATTGCTGTGGGTGAGGAAAATCTTGTGAGATCTTGAGTGGTGACTGGTTTGGGAAGCTGAGTGAAACTTTAGAACCGTCCTTGTGGATTCATAGCCCTGGCTTGGGGGTGACATTGCTATTGATATTTGGAACAACAATGTCTACGGTTTGGTGGAACATCCTTGTGTTATGAGGAAAATCACTCTATAGCATGGGGTACTAAATCACACCAAATGGAAATGACTGCATAAATCAACTATAATGTTAAGTATGCTATATAAACAAACATGTTAACAAGACAAGATAAAGAGCCTACCTCGTCTGAACGTTCAATGAAGTCCACCGTTGAGCACTCAAATCAAAGATATATACCTGCAACTTGCCCTAAAAAACAAAGATACACAAGAATATGATGATAATATATAAAGTTAGCACATATAATAGCATAATCCATCAATATTCATAAAAAATATGCCCATGGAAAAACAATTCAAATATTTACAAGAAATTAATTGGACGAGAAAAAAACATTTCTATTAAAATATGATCAACATAAGTGTATGAGTGACAAAATTTTATCTCATCATGTCTTGGAACCGAGAAACTAAGTCCCTTCCAGCTGGACCTCCACCAGTTCAATCCTCCACCAAAGGAAATCTCATATAAGAGAGACAATGAGGTTCTCCATCAAAGAGGGAAGAGCTTGGGGGCTGAACAATATGTTCAGAATTTAGAGGATAAAGGGATGTAGACTCAATATGAAGTGAATAATTTATCGAGAGTAACTTTTCTCTCAAAATTTGAATTCTTCTCCCTCTCCACAACTTGGATATGGCCCATTTATAGCCTTCAAATGGAATTGAAGGGCCGAGTTGGAGTGTTTCTAGTATATGGAAGGTCAAGGCTCATGGATCTCATGATGTGACATGGAAACTCGACACCATTTTTTAATTTTGGGCACAAAACCCGATGTATGTGGGCTGTAATGGTGCAACCTGCATATACACATGATGTATGGCTTTTAGGGCACACATATGTGGAAAAATATTATTTTTAGCTCTGAGAACTGCAAAAAGGGACTTCAAGTCTTCATAGGGAAATGGAAAAGGTTTTCTGAGCAAGTTGCACGGGGTGAGGCAAATATTGCTATAACAGATGCCCCTTAATGTGTGAGGTCAGAGGAGTATCTGCGATGGCCAAAATACATTATAATTCCTAGAAGTGGAGTAATGGAGACCCAACTAGACGAACGAGTTGCTCATAAGAATATTAAAATTTATAATGACTTTGTACACTTGGATGCCAATTTGAATTACATTGTAGATCCATGTGGAAATATACCAAACAAATGTTCATGGCCATGAATAGGAAATACAAATAAAATACATGCCATAGGCTATCATAGTCATGAACAAGGTCCAGTGAAAATGAGTCTCAAAATCAATATAAAGATATCTGTATACAATTGAGTACAATATGATCTCCCATGATCACTGAAGTCATATAGATACTGGTCCAATGAATGATAGAAACAACTCAAGAAAACTGTGACTATAAATTGATGTCTTCAATTCTTCTACATGATCCGCCAAAGGTGCAAGTCTACATTATGTGAATAAAGGAGCTGAGGTTGAACATAATGAGACTTCATTTGAACACCGGTCATTAAGGTATATTGTTAACAAACATGAGACAACCTACTGATAATGAAAGTAGGTATCAAGGCATCAAGTGCATTCTTACAAGTGTGGATAAAGGTGTTGAGGTCAAACACTTGAAGAATCCATCGATCAAGATACATTGATGTATTGCAAAATGTCGACGGCGAGGGAACCTGCCATTGATGACTGCAAGCCTCTAGGTACTCATAGGACTCTATGCCTCGTTTCCAGAATAGATGAGATGAAGTCGATGGAAGGAGACTTGCTAAAAGGAGAGCATTAAGGCATCTCTAATCATTCAACTTGAGGTACAAAGCAATAACTCTATTATTTGGAGGAACTCAGATGAAGATGATGTTCACAAACCAACGACCCTATGCATCTCTCACATGCACTCGGTGCAAGTAGTGCACAAAAGAGACCCTATGAATAACAGTCAATAAGGAAAACTTCTGACAAAGGTGAAAAAACCACCAATAAGGCTAATGGCATCCAAGACACTGCACAAATCCCAATGTGTGAATAGATTTCTTGCCGTCAAACATAAGGGAAACCCCCTAGCCAACGACCAATTAGGAGATGTCGACTGCTGGGTTCAAGGTTACCTACCTGTTAGCACTAGAAGTCACCTTCAGATTGCATTGAAGGTAATCCCAGTACCCATCATTTTATATGTCACAGGTAATTGAGTTTTGAGTGGTCAAATGGAGAAAACTCAATAATAATAACGTTCTAACTCATAAATCTGGACTAGCATGCACCAACCATTGAGGTCTTGAATCAATTTCAGTCAGTAAGTTGGAGTATGGGTGAGTAGGAGGAATATTTAGTGAGAAAGGTGTAGAGGTCCACTATGAACATCAGATTTTCCAGCAGCCTAAGGAGGAAAAATTTAAACACAAGGTCCTCTGGGATTCAAATTTCAAGGAAGATGAAAGAAATCATAACAATACTATAATCAAACATTTATCATAATACAGTTACAACAATCCATGTGAATCAATCAAACATGAACTCTCTCAGTATCATAGGAAAATAAGATGGAGTAATAAAGATGACTTAGATTAACCAAGATGTCTAAAAAACAAATACATAACCAGAGAACCAATTTTTCTCAATCAAAATATTACAATAGCAGGGAGCCTAGCTCAACCATTCAACCTTAACAAAATATCAAAACTACCTATATATACTAAAATGATGTAACCACCAGGAATGTGATAAGATCATTGCCTTCAAATCCTTCAGTTGGCGCCTGCTCTGTCAGGTTGTGCAGACCTCATTATGTCAGACGTGAGCCATGCATAGTTATGTGATTTATAGGAAAAATTTCCCATAAGGAAGCTTCAAATCGTAAGTGTGCCTCCATGGCTACTCTCTGCAATGTTTTCCATTTATGGGATGAGGCGACGTCTCAACTTCTACCCACAATCTTCAATAATTGTCTTCATTGGGATTAGGACTGGGCCTGACACCCATAACTATTCTTAGACAATGCCAATGACTTATGCGAGTCCATCCTGATGCCTCAAGACCATGAATGGTCTTTGTCTGTGACCAATGCAAGATTTTTAGGTGACAGTCTGATAGCGTATGCACAAGGGTGATGTGGAGAGAGGTTGCAGTGGTAAGGGAAAATCAGAGGTGGCAGAGGAATGAGGGAGGTGTGATAGGCAGGGAGGAGGTGATGTGTAAGGGAGAGTGGAATGTGAGTGGGATAGGTGTCAGGAGGTGAGAGGATGTATCAAGAAGGGAGATGTGATAGGTGGAGAGAGGGTGCTTGAGATTCTTATGCCTCCAATTTTTCATTTTCCATGTGGAAATCATGGGAAGAATGCCACATGGTTTACACCATAATGCTCTTGAGGGTAAACCTCAATTTCTGTTTGATTCTTAAGAAACAATATGCAGATCCTTGTGTTAACATATAGGCTCCACGGGGGATAGAGACCTCCCTATGTGGCTCTAAGAACTCCTTTTGTAGTTTCAGTGCCTTAGTATTGGGTTGTGGAGTCACTTATAAAAATCAAAACAAAAGAAAAATGATATTTACAATGACATGGGAAGCCACTCATGGCTTAAGTAATTTTTTTTTTTTTCAGAAAATGCCCATTTATAGGGCTACCAAAAACTTCAACATCCTCCAAATCCTACAGCTTGTAAGTGTTATTTGAAAAAACTTCAAAATTTTTGAAGGGGCCAATCCATAAGGCCTCAAATTTACCGTGCTTGCCTTTATCTTGCCTAGGTGCATCCCATTTAAGTACTAGATCTCCCAGTTGAAAATCCTCTTTGTTGACCTTTTTGTCAAAAGCTTGATTGATCTTTTGTTGATGGTCATGTGATTTATCCAGTAGCTGCTCTCTAGTCTGCTGCACTTCTACTAGTATTCTTCTAATCATATCATCTGGTTCTCCCTGGTAATATTGGAAGAATTTTGGCACAGTCAAGGCAAGTTGAGAAGGAAAGATGGCCTTAACTCCATACACAAGTTGGAAAGTAGAGACACCAAGAGCTCTCTTTGTTGTCACTCTGCCAGCCCATAAAGCAAATTTCAGCTTTGAATCCCATGCCTTATTGTTGTCGTCTAACAATATTTTGATGATCTTAATAAGGCTTTTGTTAGAGGACTCTGCTAGTCCATTACCTTGGGGATAGTAAGGAGTAGAGTGAAGCAATGTGATTCCAAACTGTTCACAAAACTTAATCAATGGTTCAACCTTAAAAGCTGAAGCATTATCAGTGACAATTCTGTTTGGACAACCAAATCTTGCCACAATATCCTCAAGAAAACCAATGATTACTTTGTGGGAAGCATTTCTTGTGGGGATAACTTCTATCCACTTAGTAAAGTAGTCTGTGGCAGTCAATATCCATCTATGCTAACCACTTGAAGTAGGGTGGATTTCCCCAATAAAATTAGCCCCCATTGTTGAAAAGGTCCTGAAGCTACCACATGCTTCAATGGAAAAGACTTGAGCTGCATCTTTCCAAATAATTTCTGACACTTAACGCAAGCCTTGATTTTAGAACAAACATTAGTGAAGAGGCCAGGACAAAAATATCTAGCCCTGAGAATCTTGTAGGATGTGGTTCTCCAGAAGTGATGCCCCCCACATAAACTGTCATAAAAATCATACATGATCTTTTGGGATTCCTGTGGGTCTATACACCTCAATAACACTCCTAAAGGGTCTTTCCAATATAAGACTTGATCAATCAGACAATATTTAATTGATTTGAGCTTTAAATATCTTACCTTGGTCTTTTCCATGCCATCAGGAGGCTACAACTTCTGTAGGAAAAACATAATGTCCTTGTACCAAGTGCATCTTTCCAATGGGGGTATGACTTGAGGATCTTCATCAGACAACTCAACTTGCCGAGTCTCTGAATAACTGTTGATGAAATTGACCCCCAAGGCTTTGTAATTATATTCATCCAACAACCTAGCTAAACCTTGTCCTTTAACCAATTTGGTGGGCTTTATTTCAAGATCAAATTCAAGGATCTTGGCAATCCACTTGCTCCTTCTTTCATCTATGTCAGGATGAATGAGGATCTCCTTTACAAAAGCTAAAGGGACATAATAAATGATCTTTGAATGTAGCACATAAAATATGAAAGCTTTGAGAGCTTTAACCAAATCATAGGCATGTTTTTCCATGATGTCATACTTTATTCAACATCTCTCAGTGCCCTACTGAAAAAGGAAATGGGCTATTCTAACCCCTCAACGTTTTTCTGCAATAAAACAATTGATACTGTGTTAAATGAAGCAAAAGAGAAAATTAGAAACTCCTTGGAGTAGTCAGGACTAATGAGCATGGGTGCTTCATTCAAGGCCTTCTTTATTTGGTCAAAAGAGTTATGAGATTCAACGGTCCATTTGATTTCATTTCCTTTCCTCAACATGGCTATGATAAACTTTACCAACTCAACAAAATTTGAAACAAACCTTCTCAGAAAAATATTTTTCCCCAAAAAAGATTGAACTTCTTTCTTGGATCTAGGGAGTGACAAAGCTTGGATAGATTCTACCCTGCTTAGATCAATATTTACCCCCTCATTTGACATAATGTGCACCAACGGTTTCCCCTCTTTCATGGAAAATCATGACTTTTTGGGATTTAAAGAGAGACCAAATTTTCTTCATTTCAAGAAGACTCTTTTCAGATGATCATAATGTTCTTTATCATATTGTGAGAACACTGTTATGTCATCCAAATAAATGACCACAAACTTGTCCTTTTCTCCAATAAAATCTATGTCCATGGCTCGCTGAAAGGTTTCTCCCGCATTCATCAATCCAAAGGGCATCTTAGCGTACATGAATGTACCCCAAGGAGTGGTGAATGTTGTCTTCTCTCTGTCTTCAAGTAATACAGAGACTTGATTGTAGCTAGTAAATTCATCAATCATAGACATCCTGGATGCCCTTGTCACCCTTTGTAATATGTGTTCCATCTTGGGCAAGGGGTAATTATCTTTTTTAGAGCTTCTGTTCAGATTTTAGAAATCCACACAAAGTATGATTTCTTCATTCTTCTTTCTTACTGGGACCAAGTTGGCCTCCCATTCAGAATACCTCAAAGGAATGATAATCGGGGCATCCAAAATCGTTTTAACCTCCTTCTCCATAATGGGCAACAACATAGAATTTATTTGTCTCAACTTCTTCCTAAATGGCTTGGACTCTTCCTTCAATGGGATCTTGTGCTCAATGATACTTGTGTCATATGTCATGAGATCTTCATATGTCCAGGAAAACACATCAGAAAACTCCTTTAACAAATCAACATATTCATCCCTTTGCTCTCTTGACAAGCTGCTTGACAACTTGACAAATTTGGGATCCTTCTCTGTACCAATATTGTACTCAGCTACTTCAACATCATCAACTGAACCTCTAAAATTTACTGCCACATCATTCCCATCAAAAAACATTTCCAAAGGAACTAGTACCTTTGGAATGTGGTTGCTAGGCAACTGAACAATATGGTGATTAGAAATTTTATTTAAAAATACATCAGCATGAGGTCTACTTTCAAAATCATGATCCTGATCAATATGTAATGCAAAGAACTCATCAACAGACTCAAGAAATTTTTTGATTTCATTATCATCCTCAAACACCTTCCAATGCTTGATATTATCAGGTACATAGGGTCTATATTTTTCCCCTACATCATACTTGAGTTTAGGTGGCAATGGGACTCTGAAATGGCTTGCTGAATGCACCAAATAATCAACCATGGTATTCTCCTCTGTTGGAATAAATGAAATGTTGAAAGCTAGGAAGAAACTGTCAAATAGATCCCATACTTCATTTCTGTAAGTCTTAAGCCTAAGGTGCTTGGCTTGATAAATATTTTTGATCTGATGAACAATTAGTTCTGCATCCCCAAATATTGATAGCCCTTCAATCCTGATGTCTTTTGCATCCCTTAAACCCAAAGCAAGAGCTTCATAATCTGCCACATTATTTGTAGCTTCAAATTCTAGCTTGTAGGACAAAGGTATAGTCTCTTGACAAGGCGAAACAAATACCACTCCAACACCAACACCTTCCTTAGAAGAGGCTCCATCAAAGAACATCTTCCAAATAGAGGTAGTTGGAGGAGGTATTTCACAAAGAGTAATGGATTGTTTTCTGATTTCAAGAGGAGGTTCAGGAGTATTAGTGAGTTACAATAGGCTGGATCCCAAATCAGTGTCAATAGAAAAAATATGATGGTTGGTGGGGTCTGTTTCATCACTAATGATGTAGGCCAACTGAGCTTCCCTTTAAAGTATTCTATGCTCACCCCCAAAACACAGGAATGGTGGGATATGTGAGGTCCATCTGCAAAGTTCCCCCAAGTTTATTTATCCAAGATCCTGACAATAACATACCAAACTTGGGGGGAACATCAACCACTACAATTTCCATGACCACACTTTTAATGGGAAACTGAAATAAGGTCACAACCAAATCTTTGATGACCCCAAGACACTTCACTTTCCTAGAGTCAAAAGAATATAAGTCATGGTAGGCTTTTGTGATTTCTAATCCAAGTTCATCCATGACTACTTTGGGAATGAGATTTTGAGATGCCCCTGAGTCCATCAAACAATTATGCAACACCTTATCAAGTATGTTTAGTGATGTATAGAAGGGAGGGGATGAATCATCTCTATCTTCTATTAAAGGACCTAAGATCACTGCTGGCTTTTCATCCTGAAGATTAACTGAGTCAGTGGTATTTGAGTAGGATTCATACTATTCGACAACACATGTATTCCAACAGAAGACAAAAAAATTTAGTAACCAATCACATAACCAGATCAAAGATCAACACACCAATGTTTTCACGTGGTAAAACCCCTATGGGGAAACATCCACAGTCCCAACCAACGCGGCCACTTGGAGTAGTTTATTAATGCAAAAGAAAAATATTACAGAGATATTTTACAAGAGAGTTTCTCACAATCGATCATCGAAAAATGACCCTCCATGCTCTTTAAATAGAGATCATGGACCAATCGAGTGTTAAGCCAAGGATCAATGGCCGTTAATATCAAGGAGAGTATGAACCGTCAGATCACTCTATGTCGGGAACATATCATGACCGTCGGATTTCCTAACTACAAATGCATACTAAAGAAACACACTAAGAAACAAACTTTTACCTAATGACACATTAGACCAAGTAGATCTTAACTAACTCCTAAGTGTCTAAATATCCTAACATCCCCCCTTAAGAACAACTTGGGATAGGATCAAAGGATTTACATTGGTGACACAATAGGAGAAGGAAGGCAACATTAAAGCCTATCCCTCCTTAATGACAACTTCCTGAACTCCTAACATAGATTGAAATTTGGAAATCTTCGCTTCTGTAAGAGACTTTGTGAAAATGTCTCCAACTTGATCTTCTGTAGGGAAAAAGAGCACTTCAATAATTTGATCATGAATGAGATTTCTGATGAAGTGCATGTGTAGCTCCATGTGTTTTCTACACTGATGTTGAAATAGGTATTTGGCGAGCTTGATGGCACTCTGATTGTTGCACCAAAGGCTGGTCAGATGCTGCTGCTAGAATCCAAACTCTGAAAGGATCTGTCGAAGCCACAAGGCTTCCTGACTTGCATTTACCGCTGCTCGATACTCTACTTCTATTGAATAAAGTGCAATAGCCTGTTGTTTCTTATAGGCCCAAGCGACAGGTCCTGAACCAAGGCTGAAAACATAACCTGTAATAGACTTCTGATCATCAGGGTCGCCGTCCCAATCTGAATCAGTGAAACCAACCAATAAAAGAGTCCCCCCTGAACTGTAATGTATCCTGAATTGAACTGTACCATGGACATATCGAAGTATCCTTTTAGTTGCTTTCCAATGGCTTTCATGGGATGTTTTCATATACCGGGAAACAATAACAACAACAAAGGAAAGATTAGGACAGGTATGAGTCAAGTATAGTATGCTACCAACTAATTGACGGTATAGGGTGGCATCAACTTTGGGAGAAGTACAAGTGGTAGTAAGCTTGAATACAAATTGGAAGGGAGAAGCGGTTGGTTTACAATCATCCATGTGAAAGTGATGAAGAAGGTCACAAGCATACTTAGATTGGAAAAGAAAAATACTTTCATTGGTTTGCAAAACTTGGAGGCCAAGGAAATAGTGCAAAAAACCTAAGTCTTTCATTTCAAATTTCTTCTTAAGGATGGTTTTCACATGGTTTAAAAGTTTTGAGTCACTACCAGTAAAGATAAGGTCATCAACATAAAGTAAAAGGATTATGAGATGGCTTCCTACTTTCTTGGTATAAACATTAGGATCGGAATGGCATCTAGAGAATCCAGTGGAAATAAGAAAGTTGTCCATTTTGGCATACCAAGCTCGGGGATCTTGCTTAAGACCATAAATAGATTTCTTAAGGTGACAAACAAGGCTAGAGTCATTCTAGACATAGCCAGGAGGTTGTTCCATGTATATTTCTTATTGCAAATATCTATGCAAGAAGGTGGATTTAACATCCATCTGATGGACCTCCCATTTATGTGAGGTAGCAAGGGCAAGAAAAAGGTGGATGGAATTCATTTTGGCTACAGGGGAAAAGGTTTCATTATAGTCAATTCCTTCAACTTGGGAAAATCCTTTGGCAACTAATTGAGCCTTGTGTCTTTCAACACTTCCATCTGTTGCATACTTAGTTCTATAGACCCATTTACATCTGACAAGTTTTCTTCCTTTTGGAAGAGGTACAAGATCCCAAGTATCATTTTCCATTAAAGAATGATACTCTTCATTCATTGCTTTATCCCAATCTGGATGACCTGAAGCTTCTGCAAATGTCTTTGGATCATGAGTTTCTCAAACTTGAGCCAAAATAGAAGAGGCTCACTGGAACTATGAACGTGTCCAACATTGATCTGAAGGATCATCAACAACATCAACAACTGCTTCTCGTGTTGAACGGACCCATCTAGGAAGTGGTGGAGCTGGTGCTGGTTCAGGTTCAAAGGACTCATCTGGAGGAAGGTGAGAAGGTAGAGGTGGATTTTCATCCTCACTGTCATCATCTGAAGAAGAAACCAGAACAAAAGAAGGCACAAGCACCGAAGATGGTTCGCAGGACGAAGAAGGCACAACCGTCGAATTAGGCTCGCAGGCCAAAGAAGGCACAAACGCCAAATTAGGCTCGCAGGCCAAGAGATTTTCATCAAATTTAACATCTCTTCTAATAATAATTTCATTACAATGTGTTTGAATAAGTATATAACATTTGACATCTTTAGAATAACCAACAAATATACACTTATCACTTTTAGTCTACAATGCTTTCCTTTTCTCAATAGGAATGTGAGCCTATGCTATACTGCCAAATACACAGAAGTGATTTACATCTGGTTTAATTTTAGTCCAAGATTCTTTGAGCGTTATATTTTTAAGATCCTTTGTGGGAGTGCGATTTACTATGCAATTTTCACAGTTGATGGCTTCCGTCCAATACTTTAGACTTAATCCCTTAGATTGGATCATAAAATTAACCATTTCTTTTAATGTGCGGTTCTTTCTCTCAACAACACCATTTTGTTGTGGTGTATATGGAACAATGTGTTTCATTTGGATTCTCTGTGTAGTGAAGTAACTTGTAAAATTATTGTTCACATATTCGCCTCCATTATCTGTTCTTAACCTTTGAATTTGATGTCTAGATTGCTTTCTTACAAGGGCCTTGTAGGCCAAAAAATTATCAAAAACTTCGCTCTTAAGTTTTAATAAGTAAACCCAAGTACGTTTGGAAAAATCATCAATGAAAGTTAAGAAATACTTGCACTCATAAAATGAAGGAGAAGAAAGTGGACCACACAAATCATTGTGAACAAGTTGCAAAGGACCTGAGGCATGCCAAAAGACATGTTTTTCAAAATTGTCCCGATGATGTTTGCCAAGAACACAACTGGCACAAACACCATCTCTGCATGAAACAAGAGGAAGACCATTCACCATCTGTTGATTACATAGTTGCTGCAATGAGCGATAGTTTATATGACCAAACCGCTCATGCCAAAGTTTTCTCAAGCCATCGCTATGAGCAAAAAAAATTGATGAAAAAGATGATGACCCAAAGTTGTCAAACTTGTACAACCTAGTAATATCCTCAACAATTCCAATTGCAAGAACATGCTTAGGATATTTTAGATCCTTGATTACAACTTGGTTAGGTGAAAAATCTACGGTTTTACCTTCACCTGAATGAGTGACTTGATATACTGATAGAAGGTTACAAGAAAGTCTTGGAACACATAATACATCATTGAAATGACCATTTTCTACTTGAACTATTCCAGATCCTTCAACACTAAGAGATCTATCATCACCAAAAAATATTTTCTTGGTGTTACATTCATTTACAGTAGAAAATATGTCTCTATCCTTAGCCATATGAAAAGATGCTCCAGAATCAATAAGCTACTTATCAGAAGTAGAAGTAGAAGATGTATTGAAGGAGAAACCATAAACAAAAAGTGCATGTCCATGAGAAGAAGAAGAAGAAGAAGTAGAATCAATACTGATGTTGTGCTTCTTCATCATTGCCATATTCTTGAAACATTTGGACTCATCATGACCATCTTTATCACAAAAGTTGCAATGTCTGTCAGTCTTCTTATTTTTATATTTTACTCCTTTGTCTCCATTAGGAGAAAAAGATGTCTGAGTGGGTTTGTGACCCTTATATTTCTTGTTGTTGTGGCGAGGATGTTTCTTCTTGGGATTCTTGGGTTTATCTTTCTGATGGATAACTAAGGCTTTGTTGGAGGTACCTATAGTGTTGATCACTCCAAGTTGTACTAGCTTATCTTTCTCTCTAATCAAAGCATCACAAAAGTTCTCAAGACTGGGTTTTTGATAAGCTTCCCCTAGAGCCTCTTGCATGGCATAAAATGTAGTTACAAACACATAATATGCACTACCTAGCTTAGAAAGAATAAGATAGATGCAACGATCTTCATATATATTTATCTTACATTCTTCACATAAAGTTCTGAGTGTTTTAAACTTAGATAGATAGACTTCAATGCAAGAAAAATCACTTGGACTTAAAGTTAGTACTTAATTTTCTAACTGTTGTTCTCGAATAATATTGTGTTTACCAAACACAGATTCAATATTTTCCCAAGCTTCTTTGGGTTTATCAATTGATTGAAGGTGGAACCTTAAATCAGGAGAGATGGAAACTCCAATTAATCCACGTGCTTCGTCATTCCCATTATCCCATTTGGATTTCTTATCAACATCAGTGGGTGCTGTTTCCTTTCCCAAGGTAATCCAGTACAAGCCTTTA
The DNA here is from genome assembly GCA_009831015.1 of Picea engelmannii. Classification (NCBI taxonomy): domain Eukaryota; kingdom Viridiplantae; phylum Streptophyta; class Pinopsida; order Pinales; family Pinaceae; genus Picea; species Picea engelmannii. Next base: position 30,614 of record ML847297.1, on the reverse strand, counting down.
CTTCTTGATAAATCCTCCATATGGGATTTCCATTGGAAGTAGTTGGTGCTAGTAAGTAAGACATTACTTGTAGAATCCATATTAAATATGTAGATAATACAAATTTGAAAACTAAAATTGATGATTTGAATGGAAAGAGCTCGAAAAGTTGTGCGGTTTTAAAAAACACGACACTGAAAACGGACTTCAGATGTGAGAGTTATGTCCTTTTAAAAAAAGACATAAACGGTAACCAAATGACCATGTGATAGTGTAAGTTTCTTAATGAAGTGACCCACTTTTATAAAGAGAAGTGGGGATCACTTTTACAATGAAGTTACTTTATAACAGAAAAATTGCATGCAAAATAAATAACTCTAAAATAAAATATTAAAGCTACTTATAGTGATTCACTTTTATACTTGAAGTGAAATACACTTTACAATGTTAGCATTAAATTTTTCAAAAAAAGTAACAAAAGAGAGACTTGAACTCAAGACCTCTTACTTAATAAGACAACTTTTAACCAAATGGTCTAGCAAAACATATTGTAATGTTAAGAAGGAGGATTGTTGTTGTTGTTGTTGTTGATAAGGCAACTTTTAACCAAATGGTCTAGCAAAACATATTTTAATATTTAGAAGGAGGATTGGGGGTGTTGTTGTTGTTTTTGTGGACGATGGCCCTGGAGAGCATGCTAAAAAAAAACTTTTTTTCACACAAGAAAGAACATTCACTTCTCGATGACAACAAGGGTTAGATCTCGATTAGCTTACCCAAAAGATGCAACTTTTCCTATCTGTTTATGATTTTTCAAGATCGCACAAGGCGCGGGGAAAAGAGAACACACAGATCTAAAAGAGTAGCAACCCAGAAATAAATAATACAAAACCAAAATAAAACCAAAACACTACTCTGCAAAAATTTTAAAAACTGCGTATTCAAACATTATACCTCCGTATCTGATTGGTCGTATCTTGGGAAAACATAAACCTTTTCGAGTGAAACGAAAAGTGTTCCTAAATGAAATGATGGCTTCGGATGCAATGGAACAGTCTTCTTATCCCATAAATGTATGGAAATGACACAAAATGGAGATGAGACAAATCGACTTCACGATCTCGATCTACAATAGGAGCGGATATTCAAACAAGCTCTGATACCATGTTCGACAACACAGGTATTCCAAAAGAGGACTAACACCTTCAGTAACCACTCACATAACCAGATCAAATATCAACACACCGATGTTTTCACATGGTAAAACCCCTACGTGGAAACATCCACGACCCCATCCAACGCGACCACTTGGAGTAGTTTAATAATGCAAAAGAAAAATATTACAGAGAGATTTTACAAGAGAGTTTCTCACAATCGATCATCGAAAAATGACCCTCCATGCTCTTTAAATAGAGATCATGGACCAATTGAGTGTTAAGACATAGATCAATGGCTGTTAAGACCTAGGAGAGTATGAACCGTCAGATCACTCTATGTCGGGAACATATCATGATCGTCAAATTTCCTAACCACAAATGCATACTAATGCATACTAAAGAAACACACTTTTACCTACCGACACATTATACCAAGTAGATATTAACTAACTCCTAAGTGTCTAAATATCCTAACAAGAAACATTTTGGAAAGACATTTTTTAACTTCAATTTTTATCAGTTCTGAAAATGTCACAGAGATTTTGATTTTTTATATCTCATTTTCATAACTGAAGGAAGGTGGAGATTTCAGGATCTCCTTGACTTTTGGGATAGGATCCTCAACCAAAACTGGGGGGCTTTGAGCAAATTTTTCTTTGTTTCCAACTGTCACAACCTTGGCAGATTTTTTTTGTTTTTGTGGGCTCATCAGAAGCATTAGTCTTTTCCCCTTTCTTTTTAGATCTCAGATCATATCTACTAGGATTCTCTTTTGCGTTCTCTCCTTTACTTAATTCATTTATTTGATTATCCATTAAGGAATTCCCATGTGTAGATTGGGTTAAGTGAGGGGATGGAGGGGTGTCACCCAAGAAATGGATCTTAGGATCATCTTCTTCATCTTCTCCTTCCTCGTTAGCCAAAAGGTTGTTTTGTAAGGGAGTTTGGATCTTTTGGTCATCCCTTTCTCTATTTCTGGGATCTCTTGTAAGAGTCTGAGGAGAATTATTAGGTCTCCTGAAACCACCTCTATTATCAACATTTTGTGTATTTCTATAGGTCTTTTTCCCCTCAAAATTTAACTTTTCCATCTCAACATAAAGAGATTTTACTAATTTGGTAAGTTCATCAACTTGGGGGTGGACAATAGAGGAATCAGAGGTTGAGGCTTCACTTCTACTCTTTCTCTTGTCCTTATCAGATTTCCCTCTAAGTTGATCAGATGCCACTATGTTATATTCTACCTCCATGGCTGCATCTTGCATATGAGCTAAGGAGGCAGATCTCCTTTCTCTCAGTAAAAGGAAAAAATCAGGGTCAAAAGCACTGGAATAAGTGATTTTGGAAGAGGTCTCTACAATATTTATCTCAAGAGGGATCTTATTGTACATTTTGTTGAATCTTTGAGAGAAATCAGAGAGAGACTCTCCTTCTTTCCTCTTTAGGGATCCAAATTCTGTGATATAATACAAAAAGTCATTTTTGTCCCCCAACTGCCTTAGAAAAGCATCATTTAAAGCCTCAATCCCGATGATATATCCAGGGGGAAAATCCCTAAACCACTTCCTAGACTCACCATCAATGCTATGAACAAAAATCCTCATCCATACATCTTCATTATCAATGGCATGGTTGTCTGTATAAATATTAAAGGCTTCAAAATGTTCTTATGCAGTTATGTCTCCCTCACCCGTGAACTTGGGCGATTTCTTAAGGTAGCCATCCGCTGGCAGAGCATTTAGAGGTTGAGGCAGGACAATAGGGGCATACCTAGCAACTACTATAGCTTCCATTCTAGTTTTGGGGAGATTATCTCCTGCCATTTGTATGTGACTTGGAGGAGAACCCAGAGGGGATGGAGTTGGGCTATGTGAAACTGGGACAGTGTTCCTAGGCGGTGAAGACAAGCGGCTTAAGGGAACATAAGTCTCCCCTTCTGCAACTGCACCAACTCTAATATGAGGAGGAGTAGGAAAGTCTTCTAAGGTCAAATCTCTCTCCTTCCACTTCACAACTTCATGGGAGAAAGGGGTGTCAAAGATCTCTCTTTCCAAACCAATAATAGGAGGGGAGAAATCGACAGGAAATCTTCCAAAACTTAAATCTCTTGAAACTATCGCAATTTGTATAATAGGAGAATCATAAACAACTACTGGAGTTTGTAAAGAGGGATTATGCAAATTATCAGAAAAAACTTGGTACATCAATGGAGGTACCTTTTTGAGTGGTTTTTCCCTTTTTTATAATTTACTCCGGGTCAGCTTCAGACGTTGCTAGAGGAAGTAGTGAAGTGGACCTCATGTTTCTGCCTTTAGGAGCCAGAACTGAAATAGTGGAGTCACCAGGTGCAAGTTGAAATCTTCAATGGTACTGATATCTGACGCACCTTCATAATCAAAGCTTCTTTGTCATTCTATCCCAGGGAAAAGTCTTCAATTCATTCCTCGACAACGACGTTAGAAATGTTTGAACTATAAGTCACCTTCAGATTGCATTGAAGGTAAGACCATTACCCATCAGTTTATATGTCACAAGTAATTGATTTTTGAGTGGTCAAATGGATAAAACTCAATAATAATAACGTTCTAACTCATAAATATGGACTAGCATGCTCCAACCATTGAGGTCTTGAATAAAATTTAGTCATTAAGTTGGAGTAAGGGTGAGTAGGAGGAAGATTTAGTGAGAAAGGTGTAGATGTCCACTATGAACATTAGATTTTCCAATAGCCTAAGGAGGAAAAACTTAAACACAAGGTCCTCTTGGATTCAAATTTCAAGGAAGCTGAAGGAAATCATAACAATACTATAATCAAACATTTATCATAATGCAATTACAACAATCCATGTGAATCAATCAAACACGAACTCTTTCAATATCAGAGGCAAATAAGATGGAGTAAGAAAGATGACTTAGATTAACCAAGATGTCTAAAAAACAAATACATAACCAAAGAACCAGTTGTTCTTAATCAAAATATTACAATAGCAGGGAGCCTAGCTCAACCATTCGACCTTAACAAAATATCAAAACTGCCTATATATACTAAAATGATGTAACCACCAGGAATGTGACCAGATCACTGCCTTCAAAGCCTTCATTTGATGCTCTCTCTATCAAGTTGTGTAGACCTCATTATGTCAGACGCGAGCCAGGCATAATTATGTGCTTTATAGGAAAAATTACCCATAAGGAAGCTTCAGATCGTAAGTGTGCCTTCATGGATGCTCTCTGCAATGTTTTCCATTTATGGGATGAGGCGAGGTCTCAAATGCTTCCCACAATCTTCAATAACTGTCTTCATTGGGATTAGGACTGGGCCTGACACCCATAACTGTTCTTAGATAGTGCCAATGACTTCTGCGAGTCCATCTTGATGCCACGAGGCCATGAATGGTCTTTGTTTGTGACCAATGTGAGCTTTGTAGGTGGAAGTCTGATAGCGTATGTTGGCCCTTGACCAAGTTTCGAGGAACACTTGGTCATATTTGACCATTTTTGGGACTTCGACATCTTGTCGAAGATGGAGTGCTAGACGAAGCAGAGATCATGGGATCTCGGCCCACTTTCGAGCCCCTTTTTTGGTTTTGCGATAATGTAATGGGAAAGGGATGTCGACCCATGGGTTCACCCACGTTTAGGGCTACTTTTGTATGAATAAATAGATGTCTAGATGAAGTAAGTAAGATGACGGTATCCTATCTATGTGATATAAGCTAAGTGCTAGTAGTGCTCTGTGCATGACTATAGAAGGGTTACAGAGCTAAGTGCAAGTTATTATAGAGATTAGAGAAGGCTTTGTGCTACAACGCAAGGAAGAAGGATCCATCGAGCTGCACAGATCTTCTGTCCTGTGTGCAAAATGATTTTTGGTGAATGTGTGCTGTAACCGATTGAAGACATTAATAAAGAAGAAGAGTTGGTGGACGTAGCCCTAGGGTGGGGGTGAACCACGTACATGCTGTGTTGCTCTGCTTTGTGCAATGTATCGATGTGTTTCTATGTGATAAATGTTAGATAGATTTGATGTTTCTTTGTGCCTAATCATGTGGATGAATGCTAGATCTGACCTATGTGGATGTGCTTAGTGCTTGAATATGCTAGATCTAATGTGTTCCTTTTATGTTAAGTGTTGTTAGATGATGGATTTGGTTGCATATTGCGATACTCTGTAATTAGGGTGCATCTACGTTGTTACTAAGAGATGAATATTGATGAAGATTAATTGCTAAGTGCTCCGTTAAGTGTTAATAATCACAGATATGTGTCCCAACTAAGGTTGTAGACATCTGAGTATTGCAACCACCCCTACCTCTACCTCAGGTGAGACTTCATCTTCTTCATAGGTGTTGCAGAAAGGGCTGGTAGTTAGGGTTTTGTTGGTGCGCTCTTGTAGCATTGAACCCTGGGTCTTCCCCTCTTCCAATGAATGGTTCCGTTGTTCGGACCTGAAACTGTGATTGCTGGGAACTGAGAAAGAAGAAGATTTGTGAAAAGATTCATCCTGAAACTTTGGAAGCTCTGTGCTAAAGAAGGAAGGACATATATAAAGAAAATAATTCAGATCTGAATGCTTTGTGCTCTAAGAAAGGTTAAAGTGGAAGTTTCTGAAGAAAAGAGGTTAGATCTACAGAAAGAGGTAAGATTTGTAAGCTCTGTGCTCTGATAGAGGTAAGAACAACTAAAAGATTTTAGATTTGGAAGCTTTATTCTCTGTAAAAGTAAGATAAGTGGAGATTTTAATTTCTAAAATATGGATCTAGGTATGCTTGATAGAGTCTGTCCTAGCTTGAAAACTAGGGCATTGTTAGATGAAAGAAGGTTTGATATGAATAGATCTGGTAAGAATAATGATAAATATGTTATACCTATGCATAGAAAGAATGTTTGGACTAACCAATGGATGTAGGATCCTAGAAAGAATTTTTTGAAGGTTAGCTACCATGATCCTAGTGAACATTATAGAAGAGGCTGGGGTTCATTTACAATAAAGAGAGGATTAACCCTATGTTACAGTTGCAGAAAACTAGGCCATCTAGCTAAGGAATGCCCAGGTGGAAGACCTAGTTGTCTCTGTTGCAAAGATTTGGACCATGAAGTGTTGGATTGGCCTAGAATGATTGCTAAGCTTGAAAGAACGAATTTGAATGAAGAAAACCCCATGACAACTCTAGAAATAGCCGAACCTCAGAAAGAATCCGAGAAAGTATTAATACAGATGAAAGAGACTCTGAATGACCACTGACATTTTAGGTTATCATAGATCTTTAAAGAATAATAATGCATCGAAGTAAGAATAAGAGATTTCGAAATTGACTGTGTTCTTGATGAAGAAACACCAGTGAACATCACACCAGAGAGAAATTGGGAAGCTATAAGAATACCTGTTATGATCCCTTCACTAAGAGGAATAAGACTCTTTAGAGGAAAGATGGTGACCCTATGTGGAAATCTCACTCAGATATCTATGAATGCTAATGGAACTTCGATAGAAGAAGATTTCAAGATTATCAATTTTATTGAGGACAACACCCCATTTACTATGTTACTTGGAAAACCTTGGATTAAGAAAGATCAAACCAGAAAGAAAGAAGAAGAAAAAGTGTTAGAACAATAGAGACAAGAGTTAATAGCTTTCACAACCAGAAGGACTGCGTAGTGTTGGCAGCCAACCCATTTTTTTTGATTGCTCTCAAAAAGCTGCCTACACCCCTCGTGGTATTACGACAAATCATTGTCGCATTGTGCTTCTAGACATCCGTCTCATTTTTGCGACAATTATAATTCAATTTTGATTCATTTTTCACAACTGCAAGTGTGAAAACACCTCTTTCGTTGCCTAGGTTGTCGTCGTTTTTTTGGTTGATTTGCTGAAAGACACTTGACCACTGGTTTATCACATGACTGCTAAAGGCTTTCTCGAACTTATGTCTTGTTTACACGTTTAGATATGATTTGATTCCTAAACCTTTGGGCATAAAAGTTATTGGTTTTGTTCTGATCTTCTGAAAATTGTAATGGATTTGGTCTTATTGCTTTTATCCTTATCATTGCTTTCACTCAGTCATTATATGAAAAGATTTGGATCATAATGTTCTCAAAATATTGGAATGCAAACATTTGAATATGCACCGAATACATTGGCAAGTTTATAAGGTGTAATAACAATGGTTTGAAGGCGCATGGGTTAATCATTTTTGACTTTACAAATCGATACTTGGTATATTGTTTGGAAAGTGGATAATACATTGAATGTTCCATAGTCCCGAGCTATGTATTAGCAGTAAACCTCGTGGTTAAGTGATTGATTGAACGATGGAATTGGCACGATAGATTGATAGTTAATGCTGGTACTGTGTTTGATTAAATTTTACACTTGGCGCATAATTATCACATGAGGTGTTGATCCTGACT
>ML847297.1:0-19438 GCA_009831015.1 Picea engelmannii | reverse complement strand
GGAGATTCCCTCAGGTTGTAGCCTGAGAAACTAGGGGGTTGGAGCCTCCTTCCAGTTGCAGCTGGAAAACAAAGGAAGTTGGTGCTTCCAATGAATGTAATTCTTCAATACATATAAGAAAAAGCATTCCGTGGTTTTTTCCTGATTTGGGTTTCCACGTAAAACACTAGTGTACTGTGTATGTGTATGATTGGTCATTTGTTCATTACTTATTTACTCTGCAGTTATTGGATAATAATGCTTCATTGATATAGCACTTGGATTATATGGTTAAAATGGATTAAATTTCTCTATTACTGATTCACCCCCCCTCTCCGTAATCCAACAGAATGGTGCCTAGCCAACCCATTATGAATCACTTTGGAGGGGGGGGTTTCAATCCTGAATAGGGCCATGGTGCATACCATAACCCTGGATGGGCTGCAATTCCCCAACAATAACCTTTCCAGGGAGCATGGGTGCAGATGCCACAACCCCAACTCCCTTTTATGGCCACACTTAATTTTCTAGACTTATCAAGATTAATTAATGACCTTATGCGCCATAATCCATCATGGCCCCCCATCCCCACCAATATTTCGTTGGATATTTCAAAATTTGAGGGCAAGACTGGTGAGGATCATGGTGATCATGTCACTACTTTTCATCTTTGGTTCTCTTCAAATTCCCTTAATGACGATTCTATTCATTTAAGATTGTTTCAACACATCCTCGCGGGGGTCGTAGCGAAATGGTACATAGAGCTACCTAGGGGGACATACGGTAACTTTAATCAGATGGTTTTAGTCCTTCTCAACCACTTCCAATTATCGGTTCATAATGATTCTAGCATAGAACTTATTTCATCCCTCTGCAAGGACAAATCCAACCATATCTTAGATCACATCCAAGAGTGGCGTAGACAGAAGAGGTCGATCAAAGCCTACATTCCTCCAAAGTTCCAGCTAAAATGGTTTCTTAATTCTTTACTACCTTATATTTCAAAGCATGTCTCTACATCTGGGGTAACATCTAAAGAGGAAGCAATTTTCAAATCCTAATAGTTAGATCTCATATATGCTCAGTCTGGGATGTTATACGAAATTCTCCCTGACACACCGAGGTCAAACAACGATCCTAGACAAAATCTCGGGCCTCATGCCGATGGAATTATAGGCTCCACAAATGTTAAATATATAGAATTGGTGACAATATAGTTGAAATAGTTGTCTCTAAGCCCGTCTGTAGGAGGACAGACTTCATCTGTGTCCTCCACTCCCACTCAGTTGGTGGACGTGCATTTTGTACAGTCGTCGACCAACTCGAATGGTAACCAGCAACCAGGAGGGAATAAAAGGAAAGGGCATGGTAACAATTGTAAGGGTGGGAGGAATGATAATAAAACCAAGGACAACACTAATAATGATAGATTGAAGGTTAATGCTAGTGGGAGCAAGAAAGAGAAGCGGAAGGTGAAAATCCCTTGTAAGATTTGTACCGATGATCATCTTGCCCACTTGTACCCCAAACTCGAGGAGGTTGTGAGTCGCTTGTCTCAACTTACCATCATGTTGACTAATCCTTTCCCGCATAATCATCACCTGGCCTCAAGCTCCTCTAATTCCATAAATGCGGCAGGTGGGAATCAAAACCCTCTGGCACACGATGGCGATCGTTTATGCATAAATATGGTTAAGTCTCATATTAATGTAGCCACTTGGTCTCAAAATTATAGTTCTTCACAGGTTGTTCCAGGTCTAGAGTCTCCCCCTCCTCCGGAAGCACCTTTGCAGATAAAAAATCCAGACCCTATGCCTCGTATTCTGAAAGGAGTACTCAAATTCTCTACCCACAACCCTAATGCTAGAGCTTTCCAAAACTACTCTATTTTCAAGGATCTAGGTCAAACCCCTTGTGTGATTTTGGATTTGGAGGTACTTCAGACGTGTCCTTCACAGAGGAATGCCTTGTTATCTGCATTAGGAGCTCTAGACCCGTGTGGCTCTAAGGTTATCAATTTTGACGTTATGGATGTTCAGCCTCGCTTGCCTACCATGTGGCCTTCCAAATCCATGTGGATTACTCAAAGTATACCATCAAGTGTATTGTTATTGATGAAGGCATTGCAATGTGCATGATGTCCCTAATGTATTGGAAAGCCATCGGCTCTCTAACCCTCTCTCAATATCTGACCATGTTGACCACATATAATGGTTGTTTTTTCCATCCCCACGGTATTCTTCCTACCTTTCTGGTCTGGTTAGTTTGAAAGATAGTGGAGGTAGATGTCGAGGTGGTTGATGCACCCCTTGACTATAACTTATTACTAGGGCGTAATTGGACTTATACTATGACGGCAGTCATATCATCCTTTTTCTATACTTTATGTTTTCCTCACGAAGGGAAAATTGTGACGATCGATAAATTATCATATGTACATGCTAGTCCCAGTGATCAACAATTATCAGTCGGTAATTGAGGATATCGGTGTTGGAATTGATTCTTCCCTTATGGGTACCTTTGATTCTGTGGCACCAGTTCACCACATTTATGCCATGTCCAGTAGGTCTCCTTTGTCAATGAGGTGCGTTCCTTTCCGCACTTTGTATTTTAACGATCCTTGGACCCTACCTTCCCCGACCATGTCTTGTGAAGGTCAGTTACATATTGGAATGGCAATGCCACTATCAGTGGCAGAGATAGCGTATCAGGTTGTTCTTGACTCTTATGTCGACCCAGATCTTGTCTCCTTGTAGATGGACGAGGAGGATCATGTTATCCATCCCATATGGGCCACTTCATCAACTTTCTCACATGATTGCCTCGATGATACTTTAACTTTGGATGAAGCGATCTTAGATGCCATGAGTGGTTCGGATAGGCCATGGGATGATATGCATCATCACTCTTACTTCCTCCCAGAGCTTGTTAGGATCGAACAAGACGATTTCAGATCTACCTTGAGTGAGATAGTCGGTAACGATGTAGTTCCACTTGATATGCACAAAATTTATGCCGAAGGAAACATGGTGAGTATTTATCCTATCGTCACGATCGACATCTCTTGCATTCCTAGTAAAATTGAAAATGTATATATCAGTGCATATTGTTTTCTTGAAGAAATTCATATCTACATCAATCTCTTCAAATAATTTTGTGATGTATTCATTTGGTCATATGAAGAGATGCTAGGAATCAACCCTCGTATTGTCGAACATGAGATTAAAACCTACCCAGATGCTAAACATGTTCAACAAAGACTTAGAGATGTTAATCCTAGGAAGGCCCCTGCTATTAAGGAAGAGGTGGAAAAACTACTTAATGTTGGTTTTATCTACCCGGTTCCCTTGACTGAATGGGTATCCAATCCCATTCCCATGAATAAGAAGCAAGGAACCATCTATGTTTACATGGATTTTCGACACTTGAATAAGGCATTTCCTAAAGACAACTTCTCTACACCTTTCATTGATCAGATTCTCGATGAGTGTGTGGGAAGTGAGGATTTTTCTTTTATGGATGGATTTTCAGGATACAACCAAATTCATATTAAACCCAAGGATCAACATAAGATGGCATTTATTTGTCCTTGGGGTACTTTTGCATACCAGAAAATTTCTTTCGACCTTAAAAACGTTGGAGAAACCTTCCAACAAGCCATGACCTTCACTTTTCACGATCTCAAGCATATATTCAAAGCTTACCTTGATGATTTAGTTTCTCACTCTCACAAGATATCGGATCACTCTACCCACATTTGGCTAGTTTTCGATAGATGTCGCTATTATCGCATCTTTTTAAACCCTCATAAGTGCATCTTTTGCGTTAGGTCAGGTCATGTTTTAGGATTCTTAGTTTCTAAGGTTGGGATCATGGTGGATCCTTTAAAGGTTGAGGCAATACATTGATTGCCTCCCCTATGCAACATTCGTCAGTTTCAAGGTTTACAGGGGAAAGCTAACTTCTTACATCAGTTTATAGTAAACTATGCCAATATTACTAAGGGTTTCATGTGTCTCTTGAAGAAGGACACTCCATTTATATGGGATGAGAGAGCCCAGGATTCCTTCGATGCTCTTAAGAAAGCCTCGATATCAATGCCTTTGTTGAAGCCTCTGGACTACAGCAGAGATTACTTGATCAGAAAGTTCTTTCGGATTTATCGCATACGTTTTTTTTTATTTTCGACGTTTCAAACCAAACTAGTGTGGTCCATCATCAGGAAAACATTTTGTGAGAAATGAAGGAAAAAAGATAAAACAAGTGTATAAATACTTGAAAAGTTGTTATAAGGAGCCGACTTATTAAAAATGAAAGATGAAATAAAAATTATAAAACTTAAGAAATTAAAATTGTTTGTTTAATAATTATTTATTTGTTTGTTTAATAATTGTTTATTTGTTTGTTTATTAATTTTTATTTGATAAGACTGGATGGAAATTTGTTTATTTTAATATCTAGAATTATTCATATTGACTAGGGTAGGGATCCAATTTTGACTAATTTTCCATCCATCATCTCTGTTTAGATTGTTAGGTTGCTTTTCAATTTCAATTGCTTCTCTGAATTTTCTATTGTGATAGTGATCTATCTTGGCAAGGATTTTGGCCTCTTCAATACAGATGTGATGTTTAGTTTTGTTTGAATGTTCTGCGAGAGCTGAAGAATGAGTGCGATTGTGTTTGATGTCAGCGGCATGTTCTTGAATCCTAATTTTAAAGGAATGACCTGTTTCTCCTATGTATTGTTTACCACACGAACACGAGATCATATAGACACCTTTTTGTTCGATGGGATCAACATAGTCTTTGACTAACCTAAGGGAATTCCTGATGGTGTTTAAGGGTTTAAAAGTTGCCCCAATGTTTTTCTTCTTTAAAATCCTAGCAAGTTTGTATGTTGTCCCTTGTATGTAGGGTAATTAAACCTTGGACACATCATTATTTGTTTTTTCTTTATTCCTAGGTGTTTTGGTGGCATTTTGAAAGGCTTTCATCACCTAATGTTTTTTATAGCCATTATATTTAAAAACATTGAGGAGGTGATTTTTCTCTTCCTCTAGGTGTTCATCATCATAAATTATGAAGGCTCTAGTGGCTAAGGTGTTGAGGACACCTATTTTTTGGGAAGGGTGATGATGGGAATTGGCATGAAGGTATTGATCAGTGTGATTTTTCTTCCTATAAACTTGATGGGATAAGGATCCATCAGGTCTTTTTGTGACTCTGACATCTAGAAAAGGAAGACTACCATTATTTCCAACCTCCATAGTGAATTTGATGTGATCGGATTGTTTATTAAGGTGAGTCACAAATTCATATAATTTGTCACAACCATGGGGCCAGATGACAAAGGTATCATCAACAAACCTATTCCAGTATTTAGGTTTGAAGGGTGAGGAGATTAGGGCATTGTTTTCCAAATCTTCCATGAATAAATTGGCTATGATGGGAGAGAGGGGAGATCCCATAGCAACACCACAGGTTTTTTCATAAGCATAGCCTTAGAAACTAAATAAAATGGATTTCAAACAAAGTTCAACTAAGTTAGCAGTACCTAGGTCAGTGATTTTTTTGATGACTTTCATTTCTTCGTCAATGGGAATTTTAGTGAAGAGAGAAACAACATTAGACAATTTGTCACGTAAACTTTTCGTTCTTCACACTATTCTGGAAAACTCCATCCATCCACCTCTTTGGGCACGAATAGATGCCTGCTCCTCCCTAAAAACCATGAAACTTGAAGAAATCACTGTAAACAAACAACGCAGGAAATTTACCGGACTAGAAAACACACAGAAACAAGTACGAATGAACCGAATGCATAGAGTGCCTCCTCACCCTGAACAAAACAACATCGAAACTCCTTATTTTAGCACAATCAACACTGCCCAAAAGAACAGCTTAAATAATATTATAAATAGACTCATGATATTTAATAACGACAGGAATCTACAAGCCAAAAACAACACATCCGTCATTCAAAACAGTAACTACGCTAACCTAGAAAACAGTAATATTAACATTAATAAAAACAATAATAACTACAATCTCCAAAAATCACCAAGTAACACGCGTATAAACAACACTGATCACAATCTAAACAATTCTGGTGCGCGTTCAGATCCCGATAACACGCACAGCAGAAACCAAAATAGTCCCCACGCAAACTCAATAAACAACAGTAATACCTACACCAAAAACAACAACCCTCACACCTCCATTACTCAACAAATAAATCATAATTCTAACTACAATGATAATAACCACACTCTTACAGGAAATTGTGATAACAAACCAAACTGTTTTGACACACGTATAACAGATTTTGATAAAACACGCAGCCATGGAAGCTACAACAGTCTTGATTGTTGTTGTAACCCTCCCATCGAAGTTATTAACAATACCTGGCGTCTAAGTAATAATGAACCCAGCTCCGTTGTTAGCATTAACCCCATCACCTCCATTATACAAAAAACGAACCCTTATATCACAAATATTACGAATAATAATATCAACAACGCCCGTATAATGAATAACAACCACAACGTTGATTTCCAATGTAATAATGAACCAAATAGCAATGACTTCGTAGCAATTAGTCTACCCAACACCAAAAAGATTTGCAATAACATAGTGAACCCAAATCTCATCCTTAATATCTCCAACAACAACAGTAAACAAGTCAAAAACTTTGAACCTAAGACTAAACAAGTCAAAACCATTGCAACCAAAAATTTAGTTATTAACCTATCAACCCATCCCATCGATGATTACACTACTAAATTACTAGAAAAAGGTCTTAACTTTTCCATTTCCCCCCCGCAAAATTCCTATTGAAGATATCTTATGCAGCATTGAAAATAGTATTAAAAACCTCTCAGATAATGTTAAAGAAGAAATCAGACAAGACTGCTCAATAATTCTTCGAAGAGTAAAACCACCAAAGAGCAATATCACCAAAGAAGAATTTTTGGCTCTAAAATCCCTAAACAATAACAAAATTTTAGTAGTTCTAAAAGCAGACAAAGGTGGGGTTGTTGTCATTATGAACAAGGAAAACTACAATGAAAAAATGTTAGATCACCTCAATAACAGTGGAAGTTATAAGAAACTTAATAAAAACCCCTTAAATAAGATCGCAAAGGAAGTTTCCAATGCCATTAAATTAAGCAACATAAAAGATGATGATAAAAAGAAATTGCTTGTTAGCTGCCCTTCTACCCCTAGGATATATGGACTTCCTAAAAGTCATAAGGATGGGGCCCCTCTTCGACCCATCATCAATACAATAGGCAGCCCTACTTATCAACTTGCAAAATACCTAGCTCATAAACTCAAACCCTTAGTCGGAAACACTAGCTCCTTTGTTAAAGAATCCTCTTTCTTTGTAAACAAGATCAAAAACATTAAATTGGACAAGGATGACATCCTCGTCAGCTTTGATGTTGTTTCTCTCTTCACTAAAATTCCCATTGACGGAGCAATGAAAGTCATCAAAAACATCACTGACCTAGGTACTACTAACTTAGTTGAACTTTGTTTGAAATCCACTTTCTTTAGTTTCCAAGGCGATGCTTATGAACAAACCTGTGGTGTTGCTATGGGATCTCCCCTCTCTCCCATCATAGCCAATTTATTCATGGAAGATTTGGAAAACAATGCCCTAATCTCCTCACCCTTCAAACCTAAATACTGGAATAGGTTTGTTGATGATACCTTTGTCATCTGGCCCCATGGTTGTGACAAATTATATGAATTTGTGACTCACCTTAATAAACAATCCGATCATATCAAATTCACTATGGAGGTTGAAAATAATGGTAGTCTTCCTTTTCTAGATGTCAAAGTCACAAAAAGACCTGATGGATCCTTATCCCATCAAGTTTATAGGAAGAAAACTCACATTGATCAATACCTTCATGCCAATTCCCATCATCACCCTTCCCAAAAACTAGGTGTCCTCAACACCTTAGCCACTAGAGCCTTCAAAATTTCTGATGATGAACACCTAGAGGAAGAGAAAAATCACCTCCTCAATGTTTTTAAARATAATGKCTATAAAAAACATCAKGTGATGAAAGCCTTTCAAAATGCCACCAAAACACCTAGGAATAAAGAACAAACAAATAATGATGTGTCCAAGGTTTACTTACCCTACATACAAGGGACAACAAACAAACTTGCTAGGATTTTAAAGAAGAAAAACATTGGGGCAACTTTTAAACCCTTAAACACCATCAGGAATTCCCTTAGGTCAGTCAAAGACTATGTTGATCCCATCGAACAAAAAGGTGTCTATATGATCTTGTGCTCGTGTGGTAAATAGTACATAGGAGAAACAGGTCGTTCCTTTAGAATTAGGATTCAAGAACATGTCGCTGACATCAAACACAATCGCACTCGTTCTTCAGCTCTCGCAGAACATTCAAACAAAACTAAACATCACATATGTATTGAAGAGGCCAAAATCCTTGCCAAGATAGATCACCATCACAATAGAAAATTCAGAGAAGCAATTGAAATTGAAAAACAACCTAACAATCTAAACAGAGATGATGGATGGAAAATTAGTCAAAATTGGATCCCTACCCTAGTCAATATGAATAATTCTAGATATTAAAATAAACAAATTTCCATCCAATCTTATCAAATAAAAATTAATAAACAAACAAATAAACAATTATTAAACAAACAAATAAATAATTATTAAACAAACAATTTCAATTTCTTAAGTTTTATAATTTTTGTTTCATCTTTCATTTTTAATAAGTCGACTCCTTATAACAACTTTTCAAGTATTTATACACCTGTTTTATCTTTTTTCCTTCATTTCTCACAAAACGTTTTCTTGATGATGGACCACACTAGTTTGGTCTGAAACGTCGAAAATCAAAAACATATGCGATAAATCCGAAAGAACTTTCTGATCAAAACAATGGTCGCAAAAGCCTTAGAACAGAAATAGAGATTACTTGCTTTATATCGTCGCATCCAAAGGGACGGTTGGTATGGTTTTGGTTCAGGAGGATGATGAGCTCCATGAAAACATCATCTACTACCTTAGTTGAAATTTAGTCGGTCCTGAACTCAAGTACTCTCATGTTGAGAAGCTAGCTTTGGTTGTCATACACGCAGTTCAAAGATTGTGGCACTACATATTGATTTGAAAAACTATCGTAGTGGTTGATGTCAATCCATTTCAATATGTCCTTACTAGGAGTATCATAGGGGGGATATACAATAAATGGATTGTCATTTTGCAAGAGTTTGATCTTGATTTTTCTTCGGCGAAATCCAAGAAATCGCTAGTTTTTTCCAAGTTAATATCAAACTTCCCTCAATTAGATGATGATGGAATTCATGTCAGTTCATTTTAGGATGAACACGTTTTCCTTATCTCGTCTTCAGACCCCTGGTATGGATACATTTTGATATATCTTCAAATATTGAAGTTCTCTTAGCATCTATCAAGAGAAGATCGATAGCGTATACAGTATCAATCTAAAAACTACCTTATCACCAATGACAGTTTGTATCGTTGAGGTGTAGATAATATCTTGCGTCATTGTTTGACTCGTGAAGAGGTTGAGTCAGTTCTTAATGATGGTCACAGTGGGGCTTGTGGTGGTCACCTATCTAGGCTTGCGACGGCCCAAAAAATATTGTGAGTTGGTAATTTTTGGTCGTCTATTTTTTAAGAGTGTGTCGAAGCGATCAATAAGTGTCACCCTTTCCAGGTATTCACTTGGAAAATTCGCTCGCATCTAGCCCCTCTTCACCTGGCCATCATCGTTAGTCCCTTCACCAAGTGGGGGGTG
Source organism: Picea engelmannii (assembly GCA_009831015.1). Lineage (NCBI taxonomy): Eukaryota > Viridiplantae > Streptophyta > Pinopsida > Pinales > Pinaceae > Picea > Picea engelmannii. Next base: position 9,639 of record ML847297.1, on the reverse strand, counting down.
GATTTTTTGGATTGCAACCCAACTTCGGTTGGGGGGTATCAACATATTATCATGGCTATAGAATAATTTACTAAGTGGGAAGAGGTCATGCCTATGACTAAATCTGATGGTAAGACCGTAGATTTTTTCGTGTTCAATCAAATTATATCCTAGTTCGGAATCCCGAGTGAGATTGTCATTGATCATGGAAATCACTTTCATAATGAAATGATGAAATAATTAGCATTGAAACTGGGGTTTAAACATGGTCATTCGTCCCCTTGCTACCCCCAGGAAAATGGACAAGTAGAGGTCGTGAATAAGTCTCTCAAGACCATTTTGCAGAAAATTGTCAGCCAGAGAAAATATGACTGGCATTTAATTCTTTACCCATCACTTTGGGCATACTAAACCTTGGTTAACACTTCCAATGGTTTTTCTCTTTTTCAGTTAGTACATGGTGTGGAGTCGATCCTTCCTATTGAATCTGACATCCCTTCTCTTAGACTGGCAGTTAAGATCCTACCTAACACTTATGATCTTGAAGAACGCCTCATACACCTAGAGAGCCTAGATGAGCAACGTGGATATTCCTCTACGGCTATCGAAGTGAATAAACGATGTGTCAATGTCCAGTATGATAAGTCGCTTTGTCCTCGGCAGTACATTGAGGGTGAATTGGTCCTATTGTATGACCAAGCCAAAGAATCATTGGGGGAAGGCAAGTTCAAACCCATGTGGCACGGTCCTTATATCGTGCGACATGTCTTAGAAAAAGGAACCTATGAGTTAGAATATTATGAAGGGAATATGCTAGTTGAGACCATAAATGGTCTCTAATTGAAAAGATATTATGCTTGATCCCCAGGCTTGGGCGTAAATATTTGTATACTGGTGTATCTTAGTGTGTATATATATATATTCCTTGGTGTCATCAACTTGCTTATCGAGTTTTCCCTTGGTTGGAAGATGTCAACGGAGTCTGCAATTTACTTAGGATTCGCAGATGATGCTAGTCATCATACACGGAACTTGGGTTCCACCGCTTGGGTTGTTTACTCAACCAAGAGTCAACTGGTGTCTCCGGGAGGCATTTGTCTAGGGCCATCAATGAATAATGTGGCTGAATATAGTGTCATTATAGATATTTTACATGATGCCATTTCACATGGTGTTCGATCTTTAGAAGCTCGCCTAGACTCCCAGTTAGTAGTATGTCAGTTGAACAGCAGTTACCGAGTGATAGATCCTACTCTACTCTGACGATTCCTACAGGTACGACTTTTGGAACGACATTTTGATTTTATTACTTATAATCACATACCCATAAGTTCTAATTATGTATCTAATTCATATGCTAATTATGTTTTAGATTGGAATTTGTCACATAACTAAATTAAATAAAACACATTTATCAATGTACACATTGTAACATAAGTAAATCCAAAGACCAAAGTTTTTTTTATTATATATATATTTCTTCAAAATATGGTGTCATAGTAAAACATTGGGGCTTACACCCTCAAAATACATATACAGACGGTGAATACAATGAACATGACATCTATGCCTGTGGCGTTGAATGTGTGTCATGGTAGCATACTACGGCATTTGCGAGACGCCGGAAGAGTCGCACACATGCACGAGGCACACCCACCACCTACAGTTGCATTGCCTCTGGAAGATCCTCTACTTGAACCATGGGTAGTTTGTGCATCAAATGAGATAGGTTTCCCTGCACATTTTGAAGCAATCTCTCTGAGTCTCCTCCCACTGGCTCATCCCCTTGATGCCTCCCTCGGTATCGTGGTAATCCATCCGGCCATCGCAGACCCACATCTTTGAAACAAAGCTTTTTGTTGAATACTTGACATCATCAAAAAATATTTTTGTTTTTAACTCTTTTAAAAAATACAAAAAAATGAAATATATAAAACTTTTTCATACGTATATCTCTGTAGGCGGAACCCTGTGGCAATGGCATGTCTGGATCTCCTCTGAAGTCGATCCCTACATAAGGGTAGTCATCCAGGGTTATCACCTGTTGACGCCACCAGGAGAAGAACTCATCATTGTAGGGGGTTGGTACCCTACCACCTCCCAACCGCCTCATCACCTCGATTCACCGTGACATGGTTGGATTGAGCGGTCTATGTGGAGAAATCTCAACTCTAGGGCTCAATCCTGGAGCACAATCAAATAAAACAATACACAAGATATATGTGAACCCGAAGTCCATCTTCCTACCTTGTTTGCAGTCTGTTACCTAGCTCTTCATGTTAGCTAGTAGTGAGGTGCACCAATCATACATTTTGGGTCATAAGCACCCCACTGAGTAGAACATCAGTGACCTTGATTCTTGGTGCAACGAGTTCGAACCCATTTTCCATGTAAGAACGAGAATGACGATATTTAGACTCAGGTTGTTTATCGCTCTAATTGGGAGTTGGCTCCCTACCTTTTCTGTGCCTAAAAAATAGTGAGTGGTTATGTAGTCATCTATGTTCATGCCACTCCCATCTCCCCGGGCCTTGAGGTTCACCACCTCACCTCGACGTGACAATCCTGTAAGAAATTAAATATCCTCGACTTCAATTCTCAATGGTTTTCCATCGAGGTTGAAGGCCTCTATATCCATATCCCAAAATTTCACCAGCATTTGGAGCAACCTCACTTGATCCCTCATCCCTTTGAGATCCCAAAACTTGTAAAGACCACATCTTTTTAATGTTAATTGGGCCCCTATATCTCTTTCCACTGCAACATCAACTTCCTCATGCTCTCTTTCTCTCCATTCAAGTACCATCCTGCAAGAAAAAACCATTTTTTGAGTAAATTTTCTTTAAAAAAGCCAAGTTGCAAACTTGTACGCAAGTTGTTTTATACATAGTCACATATAGGGTTTCATATACACAGTTTGTTTTGATAACAGTCACGTATAGGGTTGTGTATACGTGACTCGATGAACTACAGCCCGCATACACCCTAATTCCTAATTTGCACCTTAAAAAACTCAAAAAATGAGACCTAATTTAAAATTGTAATCCACTAGAAATGAAGAGGAGGGAAAGAGTACTTACTTGGTCTAGACGGTTGTCAATTTTTTCGCTCGTAGATCCTGCAATCGGCACTTGAAGGTCATGGGAAAATTGGTCCAAAATTCACTATTTGGGTTACAATGTGAAATGGTATGGTAAAATTGGTTATTTTTACTATTTATAGAAAACGTTTACCCACTTTGCATAGTTTTTTATAATATTTTGGCCTAGAGAACTATTAGTGGAGTGGATGGAATTGGTTTTGGTGGTTTTATCTAGGGATTTTTACGATTTCTAGCATCATGTTTCTCGTTCGTGACTTTGGCAGGTATTTTATTTGACCAGCATATAGGATAGGTCATCACTCTATTTCGCACACTCGCATCATCCTATAACTGTAATTCATATGCCTTAGGTACAAACCCATTTATTAGAGACACAGAACCTGCTTTCTTCTACTAGAAGTGTCGTTAGTGAATGGTAGAGGCTTACCAAACATGGGTGCCCTAGTTAGAACCTTTGTGGCATTCGGTGCCCATGCAGATATTTTTTCTGTAAGATCGGGAGTCCCTTATAGTCACAATATGACTTTGTGTTTGAACCTCATATTCTCACTCATAAGCATTCTAACCTATACCTATGGGACTTCCATCGAGTCTTAGTTAATCTCATTTTTTACTCTATTAAAAAGTGAAAAGATTGTCGAGTGAACTTTTTTATTTCACACTCGTTAATTGGATTTGAAAGGACATCTAATTGGTGTAAGTTTAACCCTTTTTTGGACCAAGTAGACTAATTTTGAAACAGGAACACTCATCACTAGTGGCTAGAAGAGTTCTCATGGGTATTGTTTTATACTTTTTCGGGCCTAGGGGACTAAAGTTTTTAAAAAGGACATTCTTTGGTTAAACTGCTTGCATTATTAAGCCTATTGTCGGTTCTCGCTTTCTTTATATAATCCTATTACCTTAGTAGTTTGCATCATCAACCAAGCATAGCCTTGTTTATATCATTTGCAACCTGACACCCTATACCCCAAGAGGAACCATTCCCTTGAGTGTCCATGTCCTGCATGCACCTCCTTGCATTGAGTATAGGTATGTTCCACTATTGGAACTAGTTGTTTACTAGCGACACTCATTTCCTCCTCTATATCATAGCATTCATTTTTCTATAAAAAAATAAAAAATGACAGGAAGGAAAAGAATATTATCTCATGTTGGCAGTAGTCATGTCGCCTTTGAACAGACCACAAACTTTTGAGTCCATTTGTCATCCAAATTTTCGGTTTAGAATGACCTTAGGAAGCTTAGATTGTTACTTATAATTTACTCCTCCGCCTAGTTACTCTTCCAAACCCTATGGAGAGTTTTATTGGTCCCTCCTACATCACAAACTTTCATTATTAAGTCTATGATGTCAGATTCCTCCATATGTCTCATGCTCTTGTTCAAAGTATGTCTATAAACCTGTGTCGGCCATTTCTTAGAACTATTGACTTTTCATGTCGGCCATACCCTCGATGTGTCTCAAAGTTACATGAATTTGTAGTCCTACCATGAACCATGGTCCTACTTTCATTATGGGTAGTTTTAACACAAGGATCTGTAGACTGTTTCTTAAGAATCAGACAGAAATTGAGGTTTACCCTCAAGAGAATTATGGTGTAAATCATGTGGCAGTATGCCCATGATTTCCACAGGGAAAACGAAAATATTGGAGGCCTAAGCAGCTCAAGCACCCTCTCTCCACCTATCACATCTCCCTCTCACCTCCCGACACCTCCTCTCACCTCCCGACACCTGTCCCACTCACATTCCACTCTCCCTTACACATCACCTCCTCCTTACTTATCACACCTCCCTCATTCCTCTACCACCTCTGCCTTTCCCTTGCCACCACAACCTCACTCCACATCACCCATGTGCATACGATGTTGGTGTAGGGGTAGACCCAGGGTTCAATGCTACAACAGCGCACCAACAAAACCCTAACTATCGGCCCTTTCAGAAACACCTACGAAGAAGACGAAGTCTCACTCGAGGTAGAGGCAGGGGTGGTTGCAGGACTCAGATGTCTACAACCTTAGCTGGGACACAGATCTGTGATTCTTAACACTTAACAGATCACTTAGCAATTAATCTTCATCAATATTCAGTTCTTAGTAACAACACAAATTCACCCTAATTACAGAGTATCGCAGTATGCAACCAGATCCATCATCTAATAACACTTAACATAAAAGGAACACATTAGATCTAGCAGATTCAAGCATTGAGCACATCCACATAGGTCATATCTAGCATTCATCCACATGATTAGGCACAAAGCAACATCAGATCAATCTAACACTTATCACATAGAAATGCATCGATACATCACACAAAGCAAAGCAACAAAGCATGTACGTGGTTCACCCCCACCCTGGGGCTACGTCCACCAACTCTTCTTCTTTATTAATGTCTTCAATCGGTTACAACACACAGTCACCAAAAATCCTTCTATGCACAGGATAGAAGATTTGCACAGCTCGCTCGATCCTTCTTCCTTGCGTTGTAGCACAAAGCCTTCTCTAATCTCTATAATAACTTGCATTTAGCTCTGTAACCCTTCTACAGTCATGCACAGAGAACTACTAGAACTTAGCTTATATCACATAGATAGGCTATCATCCTCTTACTTACTTCATCTAGACATCTATTTATACATACAAAAGTAGGCCTAAATGTGGGTGAACCCACGGGCCGACATCCCTTTCCCATTACATTGTCCCAAAACCCAAAAAGGGGCCCAAAAGTGGGCCAAGATCCCATGATATCTGCTTCGTCTGGAGATCCATCTTCGACAGGCTGTCGAAGTCCCAAAAATGGTCAAATATGACCAAGTGTTCCTCGAAACTTGGTCAAGGGCCAACAGGCCCCCAACAATCACCTGTGACTCGTCCCGAGTCACTCTGGTCTGAGCAATTCCGCTTTGAATGCCTCGATCTTGTCTCAAGCTGCTTCAATCTATTGTAGTGCTACTGCTTCTTTCTCAGTGAACTCTTGAATAAGTGCATCATTGACTCGTCCTTCAGGGCTCTTTTCTGTTGTACTCACAACCTGTTCAAGTTCTACTCCTTGGCTTTCAAGTTCAGTGAATAATTGGCATGCATTTTCTTGCACTGGTTGAAGTCGTTGAGAGACTTCCATGACTTTACTCTGGAGTGTGCGTACTTGTTGTTGGGTCATGTGTTTCTCTGGAAACCTCTTCATTCGCTCAACTGGTGACAAGGCCTTTAGTTGCGCTTGTAACGTGTCTTCCTGTTGTTGTGTGTGTTGGAGATGTGACTCTAATGCCTGTAATTCTGGATTTTCCGTGAGGCTTTCATGCATCTGGGCGCTTATGGAGCTCAGTTACTTGTATTCCAAGGCAAAGGATTTTAGTCGGTCAACTGTGCTTCGGGCAGTGGCCTCTCTTAGATTTCTTATTTATTGAGGTGACTCAGGCACTATGCAAAGTTTGAGGTCAGCGATGCACTACTGAAGTTGTTGGATCACTCCTTCCAGTTGTGCCACCTGCTGTGGAACTCGTTCTTCTATCTAGACTACAATGATTTTCACAGAGCGAAGTGCTATGTGAACCCATTCCTGTACTTCAAGTTTCTCTGCGAGCAATTGTTCCCTGTCTTACTGTAGCATTGCTTTCTCTTCCTCCAATTATTATTGAAGAGCTAGTGTTTCTTGTTCTGCATTATTTCATTCTTCTAGCATATATTTATGTGCCTGTGCCAAAGCTTGGGTAGCTTGCATTGTCTCTTCGTGAGCTTATCGAAGGCGAGCTTCAACTTTATTGGTGATCTGGTGTAGTTGGGCTGGCTCATCTCTTGTTTCTTCTGTTCCACTTGTCGAGGGTGCAATAGAAACAGTGTGGATGGATTGTAGTGTCTGTTGCACTTCTCAAAGTTCTCCCTTGATTCGGTTGAATACCTCCTCCTCCTTCACTTCTTTCTTCTCTACGATCTCCAATGAAGCATCATTCAATGCAGCGACTAAGAAGTTGAAGTCGTCTGAGGTGAGGGTAGTCTTAAACATATCCTTGGTGGCTCTAGATTTCTTTCGGGATGAAGGCTTTGGTGAGGTAACCTTCCTTTCCTTAGTTGGATCCTCTTTGTCTCTAGGTGGAGTAACTTCACCTTTTTTTTGCTCGACTTCCATGCCACCTAGTTCTCCACCATCATCTCCTTGCTCAGGTGAGGTCGAAGATGTCTCCACCAATGTGTTATGGACATCATGCACTTCATCATTTTTCTTTATTTTACTTGGTCCAGGTGTGTCCAGCATAGTTTCATGGCTATCCACATCGGACATCTTTGCGGGGTCCGCTGGAACAAAGAGGTATGCTGACCATTCCTTGGTAATCTCCTCCAAGTCATATTCTGTCAATTTGTAATATGACTGGAGCTGTTGTTTATACTCATCAGCACGTGTTGTAATGTAGGTGAAGTGGTGGTCCACGTTGAACTTCATCAAGGGTCTAAACCTGTAAAGTGTGTTCGATGTGATGCGCAATGTAGACTAGATTGCAATCTTCAACTGGTTATAGTAGGCGTGGAATATGGTAGTGCACTGCCACTGTTTTCTCATGTCGTTGGAATACCACAGCGTACATAAATTTGCGGTCAGTGGTTCAAAAGGTTATATATCTGGGAAAGTGGCTCCTTCTGGTAGATCCCAGGCAATGAAAGCGATTAGTATAAGAAGCCAACTAAAGTGGAAGTCATACCCTTGGTCTTACGCTTCTCTACAATCAATCTCTAGTTAGTTGACAAGGTACTACACCCATTTCATCTGTAATCCCTCTGCACACTTCCCTGCGAGGACGACCATGAATCCGCTCACTTGAGTTGGTCTATTCTTACGAACTAACTTTCCCGTGATCAGCTGACAGGAAAGGCACACTGCACCACTCTGGATAGAGGCTACCTTGGAGCCTCGCGTTCCCTTCTCAACATCGCCATAGGTTTCCTTAATTCTCTACGCTAATGCTCAATCGGAGGTCTTTCCAGGGTAGAACTCCTCTGGGTTAGGGCCTTTCATGCTAAGCCCTGTGATCTGATTGATCAAGGTCGGATCCAGAGTGATGCATCAGTTTATCCATAGGTATCCTCCATGGTAGCAAGATAGAAGCAATTTTATGCATGCAATCACCTCCTGGTGTCTGCCAAAGTGTGGAATCTTCATAACATTCAGCAATGTAGACTGCGCGAGATTCTGGGTCCAATACTGTGGGGAAATCTTTGAGTTCTTTCCTTTTGTCTTCGTTAGATACTTGTGTGGGGCAAGCATACTGTATACTTTTCTATCACCGAGGTTGAAGTCACTAAACTTCAACATTGTGAGCTTGTCTTGATCAGCTCGAACTGCATGCACCCCTTTCGGAAGGTACATGATGATCAAATTATACTTGAAGTCTCTAGGTGCATTGCACGGTTAATCCCACCGCTCACAGGTGGTATGTAAGTTGGCAAAATGCATGGAATAAGCTTGATGTTCGCTATGTCATCTATGTGATTTGTTCTTGTCTCTGTCATGGTTTGGGAAGGTCATGTTCCATGAGTAGTTGAGGGAGAAGCTTGGACTCCTCCTTTTGAGGACACTTGCACACCTATAGACATCCTTCTTTCTGACATGACATTCTTAGTCATTAATTCAACCAGAACTTCTTCGACTGCTTCCTCTACTACGCTGAGCTCATCCGACATACAAGCTCAGGGTCGATTAGATCAGGTGCGAACTGGATTCAGAAACTGCAGTGGAGGGTACGGGAACAAGGCAATGATCAAAATGAAAAATAATCTCAGACTGTGGGCTCAATTTCTTAGTTAGCATTAGGTATTCTCAGTGTGTGGTGCAGTGGACCAAGTAAGAAAGTTAGCATCAAGTATTCTCGGTGTGTGGCGCAGTGGACCAAGTAAGAAAGTTAGAAACGGTCTGCTTGTAACAGGTATGAGGTGCCATTAACTCATGTTTTGTCCGCTATGGTGAGGTCTGATGGTCTAGTGGCAAACCATCAATTCTTTTCGACCCGTTCGGAGTGGCAATTGAACGGTCATATCAACTTCCAACTGCTATATTGCTTCGCCTCGGCAAAGTGACCTATGTTGTTGGTCTGATATCTCGGTGAAGTTCAATTTCTGCAAGTTTCTTGTTCTATGAGGTTCCTTCTGAAATATTATGTAGTCTGTTGATCTTAGCTCTCCTTTTACTTAGTTTCCTAATTTTTTTTGCAATGAGCATCATCTCGAGGATTCTCTTCCCATTCTGATTCTTATTTTCCTTGAACATAGGTACTTCGCACTGCTGAGATTCTTCTTTTTCTAGGACATGTGCTTCGGTCTTCTGTGAACCTTCTAACATTCTTTTAGCTTTGACATCTAGGACTTTAACAATAAGTGGCTTTGATATGTTCTCATGTTCTTCAATCAACTACGTGTTGACGGGCGAAACAGTCCATCCGTCAACTGGGAGAGTGGAACCAGTCCGGGGTTGTCTAAATAACCCAAGCCGTTTGGTATGGACCACCCTGACGAGTTTAACGGCTCCGTTGGCCGCTCTAAGGTCTCCTAAGGAAACCAAAGAGA
>WSFP011352871.1:0-34804 GCA_009831015.1 Picea engelmannii | reverse complement strand
TGATGCTGAAACACCACTGTGAGCAGATGCCGAAACACCGCTGTAGCATATGATGAAACAGTGCTGAAACTGAATTTGGCATTTAAATTTAGTAGAAAATTCAGTGAGACTGAAACTGGGTGGGATTTTGAAAAAATTAACAATGTCCCTGATCTATTGGAAAGCTCTTGGCTCTCCGACTCTCTCTTAGTCTCCGACCATGTTGACTTCTTTTGATGGTCGTTCCTTCCTCCCTCATGGTATTATTCTTGCGTTTCCAGTCCATTTAGTGGGAAGACAGTAGAGGTGGATGTCAAGGTGGTTGATGTGTCCCTCGATTATAACTTGTTACTAGGATATAATTGGACTCATGCTATGAATGTCGTCGTATCATTTGTTTTTCAGAATCTTTTTTTTCCTCACAATGGGAAGATCGTGACGATCGACAAGTTGTCCTTTGCGTATGCTAGCCCCAGTGCATCTGTTGGACCGTCGATCCCCGTGGTCGACAATTCTCAGCCGAAAATTGAGAATATCAGTGTCACAATGTATTCATCCCTTATGGGTACCTTCAACTTCATGGCACCGATTCACCATGTTTATGCCATGTCCAGTAAGCTCGTTTTGTCAGAGAGGTCCGTTCTTTTCCGCACTTCCTATTTTAACGATCCTTGGACCCTACCTTCCTCGACTACGTCTTGTGAAGGTCTATTGCATTCTGGAATGGACATGCCACTATTGGCAGCGAAGATAGCGTATTAAGTTTTTCTTGACTCTTCCACCGATCCCGATCCTGTTACCTCGCAGATGGACGAGGAGGATCTTATTCTTAAGCCCGTGTGGGCCACTTCGTCATCTTGTTCACATGACTCCCTCGATGAGACTTTTCCCTCGGATGAATCTATCATCTAGTCCATGAATGGTTCTGGCAAACCTTGGGATGATATGCATCATCGCTCTTATTTTATCCCAGAGCTTGCTAGGATCGAACAAGATGACTTTCGATCTACTGTGAGAGAGATAGTCAGTCACGTCATAGTTCCACTCGATACACACAACATTTATGCCGAAGGAAATATGGCGAGTATCTCTACTATCATCATGATCGATATCTCTTATACCCCTGGCAAAATAGAAAATGTATACATCGGTGCAGATTGTTTGCCCGAAGAAATCCTGATCTACATCGAGCTCTTCAATGAATTTCGAGATGTATTTTCTTGGTTATACGAAGAGATGCCAAGAATCGACCCTCGAATTGTCGAACATGAGATTAAAACTTACATGGATTCTCAGCCTGTTCGACAACGTCTTAGAGCTATCAATCCCCGGAAGGCCCATGCTATTAAGGAAGAGGTAGAGAAACTTCTTAATGTTGGATTCATCTACTTGGTTCCCTTGACTGAATGGGTATCCAATCTCGTTCTTGTGAATAAGAAGAAAGGAACCATCCATGTATGCATGGAATTTAGTGATTTGAACAAAGGTTGTCCTAAAGACAACTTCCCGACACCTTTCATCGATCAGAGTTTCGACGAGTGTGCGAGAAGCAAAGTTTTTTCTTTCATGGATGGATTTTTAGGGTATAACCAAATTCAAATTAAACCCGAGGATCAACATAAGACGACATTTATTTGTCCTTGTGGTGATTTCGCATACCAGAAGATGCCTTTCGGCCTTAAAAATGTTGGAGCAACCTTCCAACGTGCTATGACCTTCACATTCCATGATCTTAAGCATATAGTCGAAGCTTATCTTGACGATCTTGCTGCTCACTCTCATAAGAGAGTGGATCGCCCTAAGCACCTTCGACTAGTTTTTGAAAGATGTCATCATTATAGAATCCGATTGAAACCTCATAAATGCATCTTTTGCGTTAGGTATGGACATCTTCTAGGATTTTTAGTCTCTGATATCGGGATCATGGTAGATCCGTTAAAGGTTGAGGCAATACTTTGATTGCCTCCCCCGCGCACTATTCAACAAATTCAAGGTTTACAGGGGAAATCTAACTTTTTACGTCGGTTTATAGTAAACTATGCCAATATTACTAAGGGTTTCATGCATCTTTTGAAGAAGGACACCACTTGTATCTAGGATGAGCGAGCCGAGGAATCCTTCGATGCTTTGAAGAAATCCTTGGTATCAACGCCTCTGTTGAAGTCTCCTAACTATAGTAAAGATTACTTGCTTTATGTCACGACATCAAAGAGACGATTGATATGGTTTTGGTTCAGACGAATGATGAGCTTCACGAGCACATCATCTACTATCTTAGTCTAAACTTACTTGGTCCTGAACTCAAATATTCTCACGTTGAAAAGCTAGCTTTGGCTGTTGTCCACGCAGTCCAACGATTGTGCCATTATATATTGCTTTGCAAAACTACTGTGGTTTCCAATGTCAATCCATTTCAATACGTCCTTACCAGGCGTATTATAAGGGGAAAATACAATAAATGGATTGTCATTTTACAAGAATTCGATCTCAATTTCGGTTCTGTGAAATCCAAGAAATCACTAGTCTTTTCAGAGCTAATATCCAACTTTCCACGATTGGACGAGGATGTTATTCATGTTGATTCTTTTGTGAATGAACACATTTTCCTTGTCTCGTCGTCTGACCCCTGGTATGGATACATTGTTCTCTATCTTCAAACTTTGAATTTCCCTCAACATCTCTCGTGAGATGACAGGCAACGTGTACGATATCAAGCTAAGAATTACCTTATCGTCGGTGACACTCTGTATCGTCGAGGAATAAACAATATGCTACATCATTTTTTTAACTCACGAAGAAGTTGAGTTAGTTCTAAATGATTTCCACAGTGGGGCTTGTGGTGGTTATCTATCTGGGCTTGCGAAAACCCATAAAATTTTTGTGAGCTAGTTATTTCTGGTCGTCTATCTTTAAAGGTTGCATTGAAGCAGTTAAGAAGTGTCACCCCTACCAACTGTTCACTTGGAAAATGCGCTCGCACCCAACCCCTCTCCATCGAGTCATTGCCGTCGGTCCCTTCACCAAGTGGGGGGTGGAATTTGTGAATTGCAACCCGACTTTGGCTGGGGGGAATCAACACATTATCGTGGCCGTAGAATACTTTACTAAGCGGGTTGAGACCATGCCTACAGTTAAATCCGACAGGAAGACTGTCGCCTTCTTTGCATTCAATCAAATTATCGCCAGGTTCAAAATCCCGAGTGAGATTGTCACTGATCATGGCAGTCACTTTCAGAATGAAATGATGGAAGAGATAGCATCCAAACTGGGGTTTAATCATGGTCATTCTTTCCCTTACTACCCCCAGGAAAATGGATAGGTATAAGCCATCAAAAAGTCTCTCAAGACCATTTTGCAGAAAATTGTCAGCCAGAACAAATATGACTGGCATATTATGCTATATCCCGCACTTTGGGCATACCGAATCTCGGTTAAGACTGCCACCAGATTTTCTCCTTTTCATTTAGTACATGGTGTGGAGTCGATCTTACCTATTGAATATGAAATCCCTTTTCTTAGATTGGTAGTCTCGCTCCTCCCTGACACTTCCGACTTTGAGTAATGCCTCGTACACCTAGAGAGCGTTGACGAGTAGCGTCGAGATGCCTCTACGGCTATTGAGGCAAATAAGAGATGTGTCAAGGTACAATACGATAAGTCTGTCTTTCCTCAGTTGTACGGTGAGGGTGAATTGGTCCTTTTATATGATCAAGCCAAAGAACCGCTGGGGGAAGGCAAGTTCAAGCCCATGTGGCACGGTCCCTATATCGTGCGACGTGTCTTAGAAAAAGGAGGCTATGAATTAGAAGATTATGAAGGGAACATGTTGGCCAAGCCTAGGAATGGGATCTACTTGAAAAGATATTACGCTTGAGCCCCAAGCTTGGGCGTAAATCTTTGTATACTAATGTAATTTAGTGTATATATCTTTTCCCTTTATTTTTGTCTTCAGCTTGCTTATCGAGTTTTCCCTTGGTTGGCAGATGTCAATGGAGTCTTCAGTCTACTTAGTATTCACATACGGAGCCAGTCATCATACACGAAACTTGGCTTCCACCGCTTGGGTGGTTTACTCACCCGAGGGTCTACTGGTGTCTTCGGGTGGCATATGCCTAGGGCCATCCACAAATAATGTGGCTGAATATAGCGTCATTATAGAACTTTTGTGCGATGCCATTTCACATGGTATTCGCTCTTTGGAGGTATGCATTTATTCCTAGTTAGTAGTATGTTAGTTGAACGACAATTACCGTGTGCACGACCCTACATTACTCCGATGATTCCTACAGGTACGCCTGTTAGAACGACAATTTAATTTTATTACTTATCATCACATACCTATAAGTTCTAATTATGTATCCGATGCTTATGCTAATTTCATTTTAAATTGACATTTGTCACATAACGAAATAAAATAAAACAATATCATCAATGTACACATTATAATATAAGTAAAGCCGAAGACCGATGTTTTATATATATTTAAAAAAATATGATGTTTATAGTACAAAATTGGGGCCAACACCCTCAATACACATATACAATCGATAATACAAAATCCATGACATCTACGCCTATAACATCGAATGTGTGTCATGATAACAAAATACGACGTTTGCAAGAAATTGAAAGATTCACACCCAAGCTCTGGGCATGCCAACCACCTGCCACTGCATAGCCTCCGACAGATCCTCTACCTGAACCATCAGAATCCTATGTGTCAAACGAGACAGGTTTCCTTGCATGTTTTGAAGGACTCTCTTTTCTTCTCCTCCTGCCGCCTCATCTCCCCGGTGCCTCCGACGATGGTGTGGAAGACTGTCTGGCTGTTGCGGACCTATGTTTGTGTTACATATGTGTCTAGTTAGTACTTAATCATCATCCAAAAATATTTTTGTTTTCCTATACAAAAATACAAAAAAATGAAATATTTGAAAACTTTGACATACCTATGTCCCCGTAGGCGGTCCTTGGTGGAAATGGCATGTCAATATCCCCTCTGAAGTCGATCTCTGCATAGGGGTAGTCATCCAGAGCAATGACCTGTCGTCTCCACCAGTAAAACAAATCATTGTTGTAGGGTGTGGGAACTGTACTTCCCCCCTATTGTCTCATCACCTCGTTCCACCATGCCATGGCTGGATTGTGAGGTCCTTGAGGAATGATCTCAACTCTAGGTCCCAAACCTGCTACCCGCTCAAAGAAAAATCTACATAGGATGGAAGCAAACCCGAAGTTCCTCTTATCACCCTGTTTGCATTCTGTCAAATGGCTCTTCATATTATCTAGTAGTGAGGTGCACCAATCATGCACCATGGGTCTCAAACACTATACAGAGTAGAACATAAGCGACCTTGATGCCTGGTGCAATGAAGTTGATGCTGTGATTTGGGTCAAAATGAGGACAACAATATTGAGGCTTAGATTGTTTATCACTCAGATGGGGAGTTGATTCCCGACCTTCTCGGTCCCTGCTATACATTGAGCATCTATGTACTCTTCTATCTTCATACCGGTCCTAGCTCCCCAGGCTTTGAGGTTCACCACCTCACCCCAATGCGACAACCCCATAAAGAAATATATATCCTCGTCTTCAATCCTTAATGTTTGCCCATCAAGGTTGAAGCTCTCACTGTTTGGATCCCAGTGGTCCACGAGAAACTATAACAACCTCACTTGGGCCCTCATCCCTTTGAGTGCCCAAAAATTGTACAAAATTCATATCTTCAAGGCCATTTGGGCCCCCAGATCTCTTTCCACAACAACATATACCTCCTCATGTTCCCTTTCCCTCCATTCTAGCACCATACTGCCAGAGAAACATCACTTTTTGAGTTAGAAACCATTAAAAACTTTGTTTACAGACATATACGTGGGATGCAACATTCACAGTCGCGTATAGGGTTGAGTATATGCCGGTTGTAGTTTAGATAGCTGTGTATAATCACGCATATACGTGACCCGATGAATGGTAGCCCGCGTACACCTAAAATTTTGATTTGCGTCGTAGATAACTTAAAAATATAAAACTAAATACAAAATTCAATCCACTAGAAAGGAAGAGGAGGGGAAAGAGGAATTACCTGGTCCAAATGGTCACTGATTCCGTCACTCGACACTCCTGCAATCACCAGTTGAAGATCAGAGGTAATTTGGTCCAAAATTCACTATTTGGGTAAAAAAGTAAAATGATACAGTAAAATTTGGTTTTTATTACTATCTATAGCAATTTTTACCGACTTTGCATAGTTTTAGATCATATTTTCACCTAATGGACTAATACAACAGTGGATTGAGTTGGTTTTTGTAGTTTTTGACAGGGATTCTTGCGGTTTTTATTGTTATGTCGACCGTTCGTAACTACATACATGTATTTTTTCTACCCAACATATAAGATAGGTATCCATTCCATCATGCACTCTTGCATTGTCCTATAAATGTCACTCAAATGCCTTAGGTACGAACCCATTTTTTAGCGATGCATAACTCTCCATCTGCTACAAGACGTGTCATTATCAAATGGTAGAGACTTACCAAACATGGGTACCCTAGTTAGATCCTCTGCTTCATTTGGTGCCCATGACGAGATTTTTTCCGTAGGATCGGGAGTCCCTTATAGCTAATACATGAATTTATACTGAGCCTCATTTCTCACTCATAAACATGCTGACCTATACCTAGAGGACTCCGAGGCGAGTTTGATTTAAGCTCTTTTCTGACTTGTTTTCAAAAAGCGAAAATATTACCGAGTGAACTTGTCTGTTTCACACTCGTAAATTGGATTTGAAAGGACTTCTATTTGGTACAATTTTATCCCTTTTTCAAACCAAGTAGACTAAGATTATGGAAAAGGACATTTTTTGGTGTTAAGTTGTGATTACATCTCATGCCCTTTCTTGCAGTATTGAGCCTATTGTCGGTTCTCGCTTTGCGTTATAAACCATTTTTCTAAGTAGTTTTGCATCCTCAACCAAGCAGAGTCTTGTTTATATCCTTCATAATTTGACACCCTATACCCAGGAGGGAACATTCCCCCGAGTTTCCATCTCTCGCATGCACCTCCTAGCATTGATCATAGGTATGTTCCACTGCTGGAACTAGTTTTTCTTACTTGCGACACTCATTTCCTCCTCTGTATCATACCATTCATTTGACTATGAAAAAACAAAAAAAGACGTGCGAGAAGGGAGTATTATCTTATATTGGCATCGGTCGTGTCACCTTTGAATAGAGCACAAAATTTTTGAGTCTACTTGTCATCATAATTTTGGGTTTAGCATGGCCTTAGGAAGCTGAGCTCATTACAGAGAGTTTACTCCTTCGACTGGTTACTCTACCAATCCCTATGGAGATTTTGACTGATGCCTCCTGCATCTCATGGTTTCATCATTGAGTCTATGTTGCCGAAGTCTTCCATATGTCTCATGTTCTTGTTCAAAGGATGTATATCAACCGGTGTCGACCATTCTTCATAACTCTTGACTTTGCATGTCGGCCATACCCTCAGTTTGTCTTAGAATCACATGAAGTTGTAGTCCTATTATGCACCTTGGTCATGATTTCCTCATTGGTAGGTAACCTTGAACCTAGCAGTCGACATTTCATCATTGGTCGTTGACTAGGTGGTTTCCCTTGTGTTCGACGACAAGAAATCTATTCACACATTGGGATTCATGCAGTGTCTTGGATGCCATTAGACTTATTGGTAGTTTCCTCGCATTTGTCAGCAGGTTTTCTCATTGGATGTTATTCAGAGGGTCTTTTTCGTGTACCACTTGCACTTGGCACACACAAAAGATGCACAAGGTCGTTGGTTCGTGAGCATGTTCTTCATCTGATTTCCTCCAAATCATCAAGCTCCTACTTTGTACCTCATGCTGAATGATGAGAGATGCCTTAATGATCTCCTTTCAATGAGTCTCCTTCCATCGAATTCAACTCATCTATTCTAGAAAAGAGACCTAGAGTCTTATGAGTACCTAGAGGCTTGCAGTCATTGGTGGCCGGTTTTCTCGCCATTGACAGTTGGGAATACATCAATGTCTCCTGATCGATGGATTATTCAAGTGTTCGACCCCGAATCCTTTATTCACAATTGTAAGAATGTACTTGGTTCCTTGATACCTACTTTCATCATCGACAGGCTTTCTTGCATTTGTTAATGGTATACCTCAATGATCGGTAATCAAACGAAATCTCATTGTGTTCGAACTCAACTCCTTTATTCACACAATGTAGACTTGCACCTTTGGCAGATTGTGTAGAATACTTGAAGACATCAGTTTGTAGCCGCAGATTTCCTCAGTTGTTGCTACCTTTTCATTGGACCAGTACCCGTGTGACTTCAATGATCATGGGAGATCAGATTGCACTCCATTGTATACATATATCTTCAGATTGATTTTGAGACTGGTTTTACTGGGCCTTGTTCATGACTATGACAGCCTTTGGAATGTAACCAAATTTGTATTTTCCTATTCATGGTCATGGACAATTGTTTGGTATATTTTCAATTGGCATACATGTATGAAAAGTCAGTACATATTGTAATGAGAAACTAGTTCTTCCAGCTGGGTTCCCATTAGTCCACTTCTGGGTTTTTTTAATTTATTTCAGCCATCGCAGATAATCCTCCGACCTCACACATTAGGGGGCATCTGTTATAGAAATATTTGCCTCACCCCATGCAATCTTGCACATAAGGCCTTTTTCCATTTTCCTATGCAGATTTGAAGTCCCTTTTTACAAATCCTAGAGATAAAAATATAATTTTTCCACATATATGCACCTTACCTACCATACAACATGTGTATACGCAAGTTTCACCACTACAACCCACGTACATCAGGAAATGTGCCCAAAATTAAAAAATGGTGTTGGTTTTCCATGTCATGTCACGAGATCAATGATCCTTGGCCTTCCATATACTGGAAACATTCCGACTCGGCCCTTCAGTTCCACTTGAAGGCTATAAATGGTCCAAATCTGAGCTATGGAAAAGAGGAGAAAGAATTCAACTTCAAGAGCAAAGTTACTCTGGAGAAATTATTCACTTCACATTGGGTTTGCATCCCTTTATCCTTTAAGTTTGAACACATTGTTCAGCCCCCAAGCTCTTCCCTTACTAATTGAGAACTTCATTGTCTCTCTTATATGAGCTTGCCTTTGGTGGAGGATTGAAGTGGTGGAGGCCCACCTGTAAGGAACTTAGTTTCTTGGTTCCAAACCGTGCCGACACGGAAGTCTGTAACTCATTCACTTCTGCTGATTATATATTAATATAAATACTCTTTTCTCGTCCAATTAATATCTTGAAAATATTTGAATTATTATTCCATGGGCATATTTGTTATGAATGTTGATGGATTATTCTATTGAATGTGATAACATCATATATTATCACCATATGCTTGTGTTTATTAAATGTTGAGGACTAGTTGCAGGTATATTGCTTTGGGTCAAGTGCTCAACGATGGACTTCATCAAACGTCTAGATGAGGTAGGCCTTTTACCTTGTCTTGATAGCATATTTATCTATATAGCATACTTGAGATTAGAGTTGATTTCTGCAGTCATTTATGTCTATTGTGGTTTACCCCTAGCCATAGAGAGATTTTCCTCATAACGTGATGACAAAGGGAACTTTGTGTACAACTTGGAGGTGTGAAATGTCAAGGTAAAAAATGTAAAAATCAAAGGTGAGACTCATTTTGACCCGTACAATTCTATGTGCTAACATCTGGCTCCATAGGGGAAGACATGCTCTTCGTGAGATGCCAATAACTTGTAGTTTAGTGCCTTATCCATTCCATCTCTTTCCACAAAACATGTATGCCTGAGAGAACCTCCGCTCGTTATTGAAAAATGAGATCATTCACACATTAAAAACAAAAACCACTGCAAACCAAATGCTTGAGAATCGAGCTTTTTCCGTCCTACTCCTACTCTAACCATTTCAACTATTCTTTGTTCAAGTAAAGTGGTGCTTCCAATGAAGCCATACAAGAATCTGATTAACTAGTGAAACTTTTGATATGGATTGGACAAATGAAAGAACCCATGGCATACATAAGTGTAGTTTGAAAAGATAGTAGAACCAACATTCACTTGACAAGAATGATTTGACATATGTGCGACTCAAAAACTCCAGATAATCAACAATAGGGTCATGAAAGCCATTAAAAAAAACCTCTTCTTGATGTTGTTCCAACTGGAAATTGAATTTCTTCTGCACATGCCCAGTTTTATGATTGTTTTGAATCTCCTCCATTTGCAAAATGGAAGGTTTTTGCAGGCTTCCTTCACTTATTTTAATGTTGGTCATAGGTTGCTTAATATTTGTTGCAGATCGAGGTTTAGGAATGATGAAAGGAAGCTTGTTGATCTCTGGTAATAGTTGTTGGATAAATTTATTTGACCAATTATGCTCATATAATCCTTCCTTATCTCCTTCATTGTATTTCTGTGGCTTAGGTTCAAAACTATCACATGCTGATATATCGATCTTCTCATTATCATTTGAATACTCAAAGGAAACAATTTGATTTTCATGACAACTTAAAATAGTAGATACATTTGATACAATGTCAAAAGTATCTACATCCTGGTTATCACTTTGAAGATCATCATCCTCTTGATCATTATGAAAAGTGTCTTCTACTGAAGCATATTCTTTATGACTATTTGATCCTTTACTCAACAAATAGAATTCATAACAACATTCTTGATAAAGGAAATCAGCTGCAAATTTCTCTTTGCAAAACAAATGAAATGCAGCAGGAAAATATCTTAGTGAAGTAATACAAGCAACCAAGAGTGATCTACACCAATCACGAGCTGCTTTATCTAAAGATTATGTAAACAATTTGATGAGGACATATTCATGTATAACTTTTAGCTTAAGTATGAACTTGTGAAAATCTAGTAAAAACTCAATTGCAATTTCCCAATTTCCCCCTCTAAACCTAGGAAGGAAGCCTTCCCATTCACCTCTATCAGGAACGGGGTTTGGAAAACCAAATATATTTGAGAAATCAAAAAATGCATACCTATGAGAAAGGATCTTGTCCATTTCAAGCCAGTGGAGTTTCCCATAGATTCATCTACGATGAAGTTGGAGTCACCAGGTAGAATATTGCAGCCAAGCTTGTGTCCTGCTCCTGTCTACCATCAAGAGTTGGATCTAGTCATTGTCGTTCTCCCAGGGAATATTTCTTCACTTTCATCCCCAACAACTGCGCCAAAGTTTTTAGCACTGAGAATCACCCTCAGACTGCTAGAGGATAAGCCCAATACCCATTTTATTTAAATGATTAAAATAAGTTATACTTGGTGGATCAACAAGAGAAGAGTAAAAGGGAGGGCATCAAACTGCTTGCAAATACATTCTATTGGGCATGGAGTCATAAGATTCTGTAGATCACATGCAATTAGGATGCCTACTAGACAAAAGGCTTATGCAAATATGGGTACAAGAATAGAAGATAAAAAAAATAAGAATATCCAAATAACAGAGATCATTTCTGTAAGATAAATTAAAGAGTGCTTGAACAATAATCAATGATTAACATGCAATTACCACAAATCCTTTGCAACTCATGAATCCATTAACCAAAGGAATATTTTGATCATCAAAATATGTAAATATTACTCAAGCAAGATGATAAGAAAGAATGGAAACAAGAGAAAAACAATTTGGTATCACAACTCTCATGAATCTCTAATGGCATAAATGCATACAACACATGCCCTCAAGCTTACAAATGAGCAACTCAACTGCACCTCTAGCTCTCTCCTCTCTTGGATCATGAATCCAACATCTTCCTTCTCAAAATCTCTTTCATATATAGTGAATGATCTCTATCTACCCTAAAGATTTCGAAACCAAAGAGTTACATAAGATCCTCCTCCATTTAGGAGTCTTGTTACAAAAGATTCCAACAAAAACCTAACAAATTCCTATTTTTTTGGATCTTGTCTAATAAGATAAATTCCTTTTAAAAAAGGTCATTCAGCTTGATATGGAGATGGAACACATGTCTCTCATGTCCAACTAACTCCCGGGAGACCATTCGAACCTTCCTTGACAGGTTGCAACCTCCAAACAAGGCGAATATCCAACAACTATGTAAAATAGAGAGTTTGCAATGCAATGGTGTTTTAATTTTATCTTTCAAATGAAAAAATGGGTCAGGCTAAATTTTTGTTAGCAGGTCAATGCCATTATCATGCTCCTCCAAAAAAAATTTCAGAAAACCCACATCACCGTTTGAGATTTATGATCAAATCTTTAGAAGAAACTGCTACAGAAAATAAGTTTGCAGCGCCAGTCTGCCAGTTCGCAGCGCCAACTCAAACATAGTTTGCACACTTCAAGGAGGCTATTAGTTGTTGGTATGGAATAATCCCTAGAGAAGTGGTTAAATTGTAGGCTCTGAAAACCATAAATCCTCCTTGACATGATCATATAAACCTTATGACTCGAAAAACAAAACCAAGGTGAATTTTTTGACCCATACAATCTTATGTGTTAACAGAGTCGATACCCGGTAATAAGCATTGCCTCGTAAATTGAAACGATCATAATACTCTTTTATTTCATTAATGGTTTTGTTATTGCTATTATGAGCCTTAAATAAACTTAATGAAACATTGGGTAAAGAGTGATGATCCATTAATTCGCGCTATTATGAGCCTTAAATAAACTTAATGAAACATTGGGTAAAGAGATGTGATCCATTAATTCACCCCAAATTTAGTAGACATTTCAAACCCCAATTTCATAAGCGTAGAAGCCTTTGCACTGAACTTGTCTAATTTCTTTTCCTATTTAGTGATGGCGCTCCTTTGTCAATTCAATAAAAACCTGTCAATTATTTTTGAAAATAAACTTATATTTTATTGTATGTCTGCAGGAATTTTCAAGACATTATGATGGGAAAAGGAAAAGGTGAAGCAATACAAGGATGAGGAAGAATAAATCGAAAGAAACCCCAACTCGACATTTTTCTCCGACACAACATTCAAGATAAGAAAAAACGATAGTCTGGAATGGAGACAATTATAAAAATTCATGGAGGAAGGTGATTTAAAAAATGAGTACGAGTCATATGTTGACGACCTGATGGACATCAAGAGGTATGACCTTCATAATATTGCCACAAGACTAGCCATATTTCCCTACTATGACATGGTACGATGGATAATCTCCCATACTAATATATCTACATGCACAACTGCCAATTTCTTTCAAGTTATAGTTAGTTCTTTTAGACTTGATGATGTTTCCAATATGTATAATATGAGTCCACCCACAATCATCGTAGATGATAATTTTATTAAAGAATTTATTAAGAAAGAAGTAAAAAATGATGAATTGCAGATGGTTGATTTAATTAGAGAATGGTGGAGTGATCCTAATTCTTTCAAAATCATAGGAGACAAGATTTACCATGTCCCGAGATTAAATAAATCCCCTATGTTGGTTTCCATCATGATCTATCACCTATATGGATTTTTTTTTTTTAAATTTAAGTTGGGTTGGTTTCCTCTCATTAATCAAGTTCTCATGGGGATGGTTTTTAATTGGGCAAATATTCTTTCTGTAAACATCAAACAAGAGGTTCAAAAGTCCCAAGGGGCACCCCTAGGATATTTTCGAGGGTTTTCATGTTAGGTTATCTAATCGATGTTGTTTGTGAAGTTACCCCCTTTTCCCTTTAACTTGGAACTGGTCTCCCTTTGAAGAAGCAATTCACTTGTACTGCTCTAAAATGTAGGCAATAAACTGCAATTTTTTTCCTATGATATATGTAATTTATTTATGGCTCCTCTACATTTTCTTTTAAAAAATCATCCAGCCTCTAGATTCACCCAGGAGACCATGAATACTATTAAATATATTGGTTACTGGTTTGTGGATGACGAATTCTCATACATCATAATTTATGGTTGTGAAGGGGCTCCTCATTTCTTACCTAGATATATCCTAAACATACTAGCTTTGAGAGAAATCACATACTAGATTGTCAGTGTCGACATTGCAACATCTCTGTCAAGAAACCATAAAAAATAATGGCCTACATTCCCGATTTCACTAGGAATTTATACTTTATTAAATGCAAAACATCCTCACAAGGAAGTGGATCAATTGGATGAAATATGTTTGGCCCAAGGAAATTTCAAAAAACATGATCCAACATAAATTGTTAGAAAACATTATGTTGTGGTCAAAACTAAAGCGTACATCCACGAGGATAATGAATATGATGTTATTTTTCAAAAATCCACAAGTTATCGTGAATTATATTAGAGAATCGATGGTATAAGAAACAATGTTAATTTCTCATACTTCATCGATTTGCAATTTAAAATAAGAAAGAATTTTCTTAAAGAAAAGAATAAAAAGTAGGGGATTGAAGAAATTGAAGTTGATGACGATAAGGATGAATCATCTAAGTCGGAAACTAAATAGAATCATAATGCTTCCACAATAGATACCTAGACAAGAATACAATATCAACATAGGACTACAACAAGAGAACAAGACTTAAGCAAAACAACAATCTAGACCCCTATCAAAACTCATGAATCCAGTGAAGGGTTTAACACCAACATAGATATTGAGCACTCCCAAAAAATAGTTATTCCAATTACTACTCCTATTTATACTACCCCCATAACTAAAATTGCAAGAAGATTGGTTACAACCTCTTCATATATTGACAACCTCCAGCCTACACAAGATATTTTTTTGTCCTTGGACAACTATGTGTTTTATGATAAAACCAAAACTATAGTAAAGAGAAAGAGCAAGAAGATGAAAGTTTCACACCATGAATAATTCACACAAGAAGTAACCCAAACATGTAATGCTACACACATGAATGGTGAATAATTTGCAGAAGAAGTTGTTGATGCTCTGGGAGCATTTTCCAATGCAAACAAATGGTCTGTAAGTAGGTCTGTAAGTAAAATGTCTACTCAATTAGAAAAAGAAAGGAAAAAAGTGGAAGAGTTGCAAGAACAATTGAAGTCATAAGAAAACATTCGAACATAGGAACATGATTCCCAATTGAAGGATCTTTCAGAAGCAAACAATCTCTCCTTAAATACCATTGTATAATTGACAACTAAAATGGATGATATTAAAGCTGAACACAACAAGTAGGTGGCTATGTTTATTGATGAGAAAGAAAAATTGAGCAATTAAAGTTATGAAAATTAAGTAGACACTTTAACTGCTCAGTTATATGAGATGAAAATCAAAGTTGAGAATTCTAAAACTTTAAAGAAAGAAGTAGCACAGTGGAGCAAAAAATTGGCTTCTTTACAAAAGTTACTTTATCATGAACAAGTACTTCATTTCTCTACAAGGTCTCAATCACAATTTTAGAAAAAAAAAAGCATACACAAGTTTTATTTGAAAAGATGAAAACCTAGGAAGCACAGGGAGCTAATCTTCCTCAAGGTTACTTTATTTTCTCTGAAAAAGAAAATCTACAAATTGAAGAATCACTTGACTCATGGTAGATCAATTGTTTATTCTCATAGGATCTAATCAAGGAAACAATCGATATATTAATCCCTAGAAAAATCCCCATACAAATCCTATGTTATGTATAAAAACCCTTATTAAGCCCCTTATTGAATTATTGCATTTCTTGTTGTTGGAATACTAAGGCAAGGTGGGGGGGAGTGAATCAGTATGAGCACAATAAGTACTTTGAATCACAATATAAAACCTCCAATAATATTCAATATTTTCTCATTAGAATTTAATATATCATCAACACCATAATTCAACGCATAAACACCACATAAACATAGTACACTAGAATTTTACGTGGAAACCCAGTGCGGGAAAAAACCACATAATGTTTTATTTATTTATCAAAGAGTACATTCATTGGAAGAACCAACTTCCTATTTCTCTAGATGTAAATAGAAGGAGGCTACACCCCCCTACTTATAGGATTCAACCTAAAGGAAGATCCAACTCCCTAATTTACCAGCTCCAACCAGAAGGAGGCTACAACCCTCTTTCCTTGCCTCATCCAACTGCCCTAAAATATAAATGTAGACCAATTTGTCACTACCTTTGTCATTGTAACTAATAACCTATTGTTGTTGTTTTTTCTGATACTTTTGTTGTTGCGATTGATTTTGATATATCATCAAGACTACAACAACACATACCTCATACCAAGATCCACAAGAGAGTTCTCCAAATCAAATGCTTATGAATCACTAATACATATATGTTCTTGATTTCTTCATAATACACACTCTAACAAACACAAGAAGACATACCGTCAATCTATATTTGACTTGGTGGATTAGATCTTTGATCTTTTTCTTTTCTTATTCACATATCTGTGACCTATACACTGCCTGCTCATGGATTCCTGTTCTTTTCCCTTTTGCAACTTGCAGATTATCTCAGAGACACTGTTGCAATGACTTTTCTTCCATACACTTGGCTCATGTAAACTTCTCCCTTCGTTGAACTTCACTTCCTTCATCTCACTACCTCCGATCTGCCAATCTATATTCACACTAAAATATTCAATTGACTCTTCTCTCTATATATGTGTTTCCAATGAGGATCTCATTAAAAAATGTAAGGATTTCCGAGATTCATAACTTTTGACTCGATTATCCGATTGGGATGAAATTTTACAGCGAGTTGCATCTCAAAGAGTTTACTACCGTGCTAATCTAATATATCATATCATAATCTGTTTTGACACTTTTTGGGAGCCAAATTCCTTCATATGATGCCTCAAATTCAAGTTTTAGTGTTTTATTTATTTATTTAAATTTGTAATTATTAGTTATCTATTTTTTTATGCCTGTAATAAAAAAAGCAAGTTTATGAATAATGTCACTCTAGTTATCTCTTAGTTATTCGTCAGTTTTAGATTCATCTGAGAATTTTCTAAAATCAACTGTTTTTTTTTTCTTCGAGAAATTACCTTTTTCCTAATTTAGGGTCAACTCATAATGTCTTGTTAATGACATGAAACTGAAATGAAAATTGTTAACTTCACATGCAACTTGTTAATTTCATGTTCAAGGGTTGACATCAATGACAACCAATCTTTCAACAATTCAATGACAACAAATATTTCAACAACTAATCTTTCAACAATCTCCCCCTTTGGCACTAATGGAAACACTTACACAAAACACTTAGAAATGGAAAACACTCATGCTCATGTTGTCTCCCCCTATCTTCATGCCTCTTCTCTTCATTTCCATTCCTCTGTTTTTCTCTCCCCCTTTGACATCAATGGAAAAGGGTGATTTCTCCTTGGGGCTTCTCCCCTTGTCTGCAAGCCTCTGATCTCTATTGATGTTTCTCTTCATGGTGATTCCTCGTGTAAATATTTGATAAAAATCATTCAAAAATCATTCAAGTCTTTCATGATTATTCTTTCTCTCCCCCTATCTTACTGTGCAAACTTCCATGTAGATCACTGTAGGGATGAAACTACTCCTAGTTTCTGTCGAAAATACTCAAAATTCTCCCTCGGAAGAGGTTTTGTGAAGATATATGCAATCTATTCTTTTGTCCCAACATACTCTACATTGATGTTCTTCTATGTAACTTGTTCTCGTAGAAAGTGAAACTTGATCAGAATTTGTTTCATCTTGGAATGCATCATTAGATTCTTAGAGATACTTATAGCACGAGTGTTATCACATAATATCGGAATAAGCTCGTCATATTCCACCTATATGTCCTACAAAGTTTGCTTCATCCAAAGAACCTATGTACAACAAGTTGTTGCTGCAATATACTTTTCTTTTGTTGTGGACAACGATAGTGAAGATTGTTTCTTGCTCAACCAGGATACCAGACAATCACCCAAGTAGAAGGTTGCTCTACTTGTACTTACTTTCTCATCAACAATTCATGCCTAATTGGCATCTGTGTATGCAACTAGATATAGATCATTCCCTTTTGGATACCATAATCCATAGTCTTTTGTTCCTTTCAGATATCTAAATATTCTCTTTACTACCATAACATGTGTTTTCTTCGGTGTTTCTTGAAATATTGCAACCTATCCAACTGCTTCGATCACATCTAGTCTCGATGTTGTCACATAGAGTAAACTTCCAATCATCGATCTGTAGAGTCTTTGATCTACATCCTTGGATTTATCATCTTTTCTCAATTTGCAACTAGTTTGCATGGGAGTACTTACATGCATGCAATCTACCATTCCAAACTTATTTATAGTTTCTTTTATATACTTGGTCTGGGAGATGAAAATACCTTTATCTTGTTGATATACGTGGAGTCCAAAAAATAAAGATGACTCACCAAGTAATGGAATTTCGAATTTATTATGCATGTCTTTAGCAAATTTCTGATTTATCTTGTCATCATCACTTCCAAAAATAACACCATCAACATAAACTTCAATTATAAATATACTATATTGATTTACCTTTATGTAGAGATTGTTGTCTGCATTTCCTTTCCCGAACCCTTGTTGCTATAGATACATGTCCAATATTGAATACCATGCTATGGGGGCTTGTTTGAGTCCATACAGTTCCTTCTTCAATCTGCAAACATAATCTTCCTTTTCTGACAATATAAATCCTTTTGGTTTTTCGATGTAGATTTCTTCTTCTAGTTCTCCATTTAGGAAGGATGATTTTACATCCATCTGATATACTTTGATTTTCTTAGAACATACATTGGCCAGGATCAGTTTGACTGCTTCCATTCTAGAAACCGAGGAAAATTTTTCTTCAAAATATATTCCAACAACCTAAGCATATCCCTTGCATACTAACCTTGCGTTATTCCTGGTTACTTGTCCATCCCCATTTAGGTTGTTTCTGAATACCCATTTTATGCCAATCATGTTCTTATTATTAGGCCTTGGAATAAGCTCCCATGTTTCATTCTTCTCTATCTGATCTAATTCTTCTTCCATAGCTTTGATCCAGTTTTCATCAGTGTTGGCTTCTTAAAAAATTTTGGATTCAACTATGGACAACAATTCTAGATGTATTTGTTCTGGTGAGCATAATTTTCTTCGGGTTTCAACTCCTGCATCTTTATTCCCAATATCTATTCTGGTGGATTATTTTTATGCACTCGTTGACTAGGATTTTTGGGAGATATCAGAATATTTTGTTGGTCATCTTCCTCTTTCTCTGCTTCTGGATGCTCTTCTTCTTCTTTCACTTCTGCTTCTTCTACTTCTTCTTTCAAATCCTCTTCTCCTTCCTGCTCTTCTTAGTCTTTTCTTTCTTCTTTGGGATTTCATACACTTTTTTCTTCAATCTGTACATTGATGATTTCCACTATTTTTTGAGTCTCATATTGAAACATATGTATGCCTTTCTCTTGCTTGAGTACCCAAAAAATATGTCTTTGTCAACTCGAGAGTCGAATTTTCCAATCACGTCGTCTTCTCTTTTGATATAACACTTTCTTCTAAATACTCTGGAATGCTTCACATTTTTCGGTCTTCCTTTCCATAACTCATAGGGAGTCTTATCACTATTACATATGAATATGAACTGTTTAGAATGTGAACTGTTGTATGTACTTCCTGTCCCCAAAATATGTCACCCAACTTGGAATATTTCAACATGGTTCTAGCCATCTTTTGTATTGTCTTTTTATTTCTTTTAGCGACTCTATTTTGTTGAGGTGTCCTGGCTGCTGAGAATTGTCTTTTTATTCCATCTTTGCCACAAAAATCCATGAATTATTTCGATGTAAACTCTCCACCATTGTCTGATCTCAAAAATTTGATTTTCAAGTTTGTCTCTATTTCAACCATCTCTTAGTATATCTTGAAGTGCTTGAATGCCTGTGACTTCTTCTCGAGAAGGCAAACTTCAGTCATTCTTGTGTAGTCATTAATCAATAGCTTGAAGTGTTGTTCACCATTTAATCCCTTTGTTCTTATTGTTCCACAGAGATCAGTATGTACAATCTTCAATGGTTTTGTCATTGAGTACTCCTTTGATTTGAACTTGGTCTTGGTCTATTTTCCCTGTAGACAATTCTTACATAAAGTATTCGATGACTTTGAAATTTTAGGCATTTCTTTTACTGCTTCTTTTCTGTTGATTTTGACAAGCTTTTAAAAGTTCATGTGACCCATTCTTTTGTTCCATAGCCAAACTTCATTTTCCTTTCCTAATCAACAACTTTCTTTTCCAATTTCATTCAAAACATATATGTTGTTAAGAGTCCTTATCGTTGTCGCCACTAACTTGTTTGGTCCTTCTTTCCTAATTTCGCATTTCTCTAAGTTGAACTGAAGTGTGTGTCCTTGATCACACATATGACTTACACTCATCAAATTTTGTTTCATATCTTCAACCAGTAGAACATTTTCTGCCATGGCATTTTTTCTTCCAAGCTTAAATGTGTGTCTACCTATAATTTTAGCTAAATGATTATTGCCAAATGAAACCAATCCATCTCTTTATTTCTTCAGAGTTATAAACATGTTCTTCTCACCTGTGATATGCTTCGAACAACCACTGTCAACATACCAATCACTTTTTCTGTGTTGGGATTGTAGAGAAAGCAAGAATTGATTCTGCTTTCTTTTCCATATCTCTTGTGGTTATGATATATGATTGTTAATGTTCTGCATTTGTTCCCTGGGTGGACTAGTCAATCTACACTTCTTCACTATGTGTCCAAATTTTTTTCATTTTCAACACTCTAATTCAATGCTCAATGAGACAAAATTGTTTTGGTTTTTGGTGTATGCTTCATAAGATCTCCTGGGATAACTATTATTTAAGTACCTTGCATAGTTGCTTATATTCTTGGCATAGGCTTTGCAGTTTACAATTTTATGTCCAAAATTAGCACAATTAAAATAACAACAATAAAAAATCTTTGATACCCGAGAGTAGATGATGTTATTTGTGATGCACTCCTTCTGAATTCATCTTCTTGAGTCTTCTTTATTTTTGGAATATTCTTCTTTAGGGGCTTGCATTCTTCCTTCTTGAAAGAATCTCTGACAATCTCTGCATAACTTCTTTGTTCTACTTCCTATTATGTTGTCTTAGAGCTCAATCCTTTCTCATTCTATACTTGATTATATCCTAGTTCATATCTGTCATTGGATGGTCTTTTATTGCTGATGATTTGATCCATTATTCTGGTGCTCTTTTGCTGTATATCTTTCTTCTGAATATCTTTCCTTAAAGAGACTAGTTTTGCTTCCAAGATTCCAATCGTTTTCTCCTTTTCTTCTAAATGACTTCTAAGTATTTCCTCAATTCTTATGTCTTATTCTATTTGAATTTTTAGACTCGTGATCATCTGCTTGATTTATTCAGAGTTGGAATTGTGAGATCCCTCTTTCATTTTTAACTCTGCCTTGAGTGACTTGTTTTTCTTTCTTTCTTTCCTAAGTTCTTCTAATGCAATGATTAGCTCTACTCTGAGATTGACTCTGCCTTCTTCTTCAAAATCATATTCTACTGCAATGAAAAGTACTCTTTCCGAATTACTGTCACTATCATTATCCTCCTCGTTTGATGAGGATCTGTCCTCCTTTGAGTAGAAATTTTTCTTGAAGAATTTCCTTTTGTTTCTTCTCTTGTTTCCCTTTTAGAAACTTCTTCTTCATCACTATATTTATTCTTATGAGGACATTTAGAAGAAAAATTACCAATACCACCACAATTAAAACATTTCAATGGAAGCATACATTTATACTTGATGGTTCCTTTATTTAATTTCCTTACAAAATTATCCATCTCTTCATCTTTGACTGAATCATCACTACACCTGCAACTTGGTTTTGACTTTTGATTTTTTTTCTTCTTTGTTTTCTTGGATTGCTTGAAATTTACTTCCTTCATGACTAGGTTCTCCTTTTTTGTTCTCATTTCATAGGCTGTAAATATTCGATGTAGCTCATCCATGCTCAATGTACCGATATCTCCTCTTTCTTCTAGGGATGATATTTTAGGATAAAATATCATATGAAGAGACCTCAATACCTTTTGAACAAGCACCGAGTCATCAAATTCTACTCCCAATCCCTTAATAGTGTTAACTACTATTCCAACTCGCATAAGGTGGGTTGCAATGTCTTCATATTCCTTCATCTTTAATTGTTCAAACTTAGCTCTAAAGATTTGAAGTTTAGCTCCCTTAAATTTGGCATCTCCTTCATAAATATTTTGGAGTTTATCCCAAAGATCCTTTGCACTATCACAATGCATAACTTTGACAAATATTGA
Source organism: Picea engelmannii (assembly GCA_009831015.1). Classification (NCBI taxonomy): domain Eukaryota; kingdom Viridiplantae; phylum Streptophyta; class Pinopsida; order Pinales; family Pinaceae; genus Picea; species Picea engelmannii. Next base: position 12,568 of record WSFP011352871.1, on the reverse strand, counting down.
ATCAACTAAACTGCTCAGAATGGTACTTTAACCCTTTGAGTTGTTTTCACTGAGTTTATTTCCATCTCTGTCAGTTGTGGGAGTGGTTGGTGTTGTATACCCATCTACTACTGATTGCCAGGCATAAAATCCATATGCCTGTAAAATGGTTTTCGTCCTTTTATTCCATAAGGTATAGTTTTGACCATCAAACATTGGTGCTCCAATCTTAACATATTCCATGATCTCCTTCCAATGGTTAGACTGCTTCTTAAAGGACCTACTATGATATCAATTGTTGGAATACTAAGAGGGGGGGTGAATCGGTATGAGCACAATCAATACATTTAATCACAATATAAAACCTCCAATAATTTTCAATAGTTTCTCATTAGCATTCAATATATCATCAACACCATAATTCAATGCATAAACATCACATAAACAGAGTACACCCGAATTTTACGTGGAAAACCAATGATAGAAAAAACCACGAAATGTTTTTCTTATTTATCAAAGAGTACATTCATTGGAAGCACCAACTTCCTATTTCTTTAGCTACAACTGGAAGGAGTCTCCAACCCCCTATTTATAGGATTCAACCTGAAGGAAGCTCCAACTCCCTAATTTATCGGCTCCAATCGAAAGGAGGCTACAACCCAATTTCCTTGCCTCGTCCAACCACCCTGAAATATAAATGTAGACCAATTTCTCACTACCTCTGTCGATGTAACTGATAACCTATTGTTGTTATTGTTTCTTATACTTAGATTGTTTCTACTAATTTCAATATCTCATCAAGACCACAACCACACATACCTCATACCAAGATCCACAAGAGAGTTCTCCAAATCAAATGCTTATGATTCGCTAAGAAATATATGTTCATGATTTCTTCAGAATACACACTCTAACATACACAAGAAGACATACCTTCAATTTGTAGATGACCTGGTGGATTAGATCTCTGCTCTTATTCTTGTCTTCTTCATAGATCTGTGACCTATACACTGCTTGTTTCGCAGATGTCTGTGCTTTTCCCTTATGCAACTCATGGATTACCTCAGAGACACTGTTGCAATAACTTTTCTTCTGTACACTCGGATCTTGTAAAATTCTCCCTTCATTGAACTTCGATGCCTTTGTATCATTGCCTATGATATGCCAATCTATATTCACACTAAAATATTCAATTGACTCTTCTCTATATATATGTGTTTCCAATGAGGATCTCATTAAAAAATGCAGGGATTTCCGAGAGTCATAACTTTTGATTCGGTTATCCGATTGGGATGAAATTTTACAGGGAGTTGCATCTCGAAGATTTTGTTGTTTTTTCGATCTAATTTATCAGATCGAAATCCATTTTGACACTTTTCAGGAGCCAAATTCCTTCATACGATGCCTCGAATTCGATTTTTAGTGTTTTGCGGTTTTTTTTTTTTTTTAACTTTTAATTATCAGTTATCTCTTCATTTATGCATGTAATCAAAAAATAAAGTTGATGTATAGTGTCACTCTAGTTTTCTCTTAGTTATTGGTCATTTTTAGATTCATCAGAGAATATACTAAAATCAACTATTTTTTTTTCAAGAATTACCTTTTTTCCTAATTTAGGGCCAATTCATAATGTCTTGTTAATGACATGCAACTTGTTAACTTCACATGCAACTTATTAACTTCCTATTCAAGGGTTGACATCAATGACAACCAATATTTCAACAATTCAAGGGTAACCAATCTTTGAACAATTCAATGACAACCAATCTTTCAACAACTAATCTTTAAAACTTGTGTTATATTTGTATGTAGGCTTTGAACCCCTTCATCGCACCCTTTCATTATAATTGCACCCTTTGTCTCCTATATATTACCAAGGAACCTAGTCTTAGGAGGATCTTATCTCATCTCATATTGTAATTTGAATTGGATATATTGTAAAAGGAGGTTTCCCCCTTGAGGTCGACTGTAATTATTGACTTTTTTTCATTTTTAAGGTGTTGGATCATAACATTTGGTATCAGAGCTCATTGATCCTTGTTTTTTCTTGGCATGATACAAACATCAAAACTTGAAGGTTATTTAGAATACATGTGGTAAAAATTTTAGCTTATGGGTTGTTATACTTTCTGAGATACACCCTATAGAAGTTCAGGTTTTTGACTAGTCCTATTACTAATCTCAATCAGATGTTCCAGGCAAAATCCTTGTATATTCTTCATAGAGAATCCAAATTTAGTGAGACTAGTTGCATTTGAAAGAGGAAAATCATTATTATTTCTGGTACAAGTTTTAGAATCATATATATAATATTAGGCACATGACATTCTGTACAAGTGCACTCTCACAGAAGGACAAAAAATAAACAAGGTTTGGGAAAGTTACCCTAACTTGCACTTGGCACATCCAATTTTGATCAGGCCTGTGGAATTGAAGAGAGGACATATCATAGTACTATGGGATACAATTTCAAAGTTATATGGGTCAAAATTTCATAAATACACAAGAAGGAAGGTTGGCTAGGATAACAGACTCCAAATTAAGAGTTTGAAAGGTACGCAATTTGCAGTTGGCATAATTTTTTGTTTTAAGGTATGTTTTTGGTGATTCAAAATTTGTGATAAAGAGGAAATAGATGATTCTTTTATTTATTTTTCCACATGGATCCAAAAAATATGTCAACACCAATTAAACCTCTCGAAGTCTCATCTATAACTCAAGAAGAAAATGAGGACATGCATAACAAGCTATCCAAATTGGAGGAACAACTTAATGATTTGAATGCTAGGTCAATAACAAGGGATGATTTGGAGAAGAATATGGATTAAAATAAGAATGAACTTAAAGAATAAATACACAAATTGATGAATGAATTGAAAAATTCCATGTCTTCCATGATCTTTCATTCTCTATATGAGAGACTCTCTAAAGAAGATATCAAAATGCAAGAAACTCAGGAAAATAAAGGTAGTATTATGATTGAACAACCTGCTAATAATAAGCCATTTTTTAGTGGAGTTGATTACAGTGGGGGTCATAAATTAAACTTTCCCAAGATTGAATTAAAGAATTTTGATGGAGCTTAGGTCTTTTCCTAGGTGAACCAAATAGAGAAATATTTTGAACTACATAATATTATGGATGATAAGAAAAGGATTCACATATCAACCTTGAAATTTGAGATAAAACCATATCAATGGTATCAATGGGTAGTTAAAAGGAATCCCCCTCTTTACCATTATACTTGGGGTTTATTTACAAGAGACTTAGAAGAACAATATGGGAAAGTGTGGGAACGAGACTACTTCAGTCCATTGACAAGAATCAAGCACTTAGGTGATATTGAAGATTATAATTCAAAATTTTCGGTATTGGCCACAAGGGTGGATGCCATAAGTGATGAAAAAATGTTGCAAGCTTATATGGGTGGATTAAAAGAGGACATTAAACATGAGATATTCTTAAGAAACCTTGAAAATATTATGGAAGCTACACAATCTGATCGTCATATTCAAGCCAAGAATAAGACTACACACAAGTTTGTTGGTGGATCTTACATAGGAACCAAATATCATTTTGGGGTTCATAAGATAATTTTGCCTCAACCGACAAGGTTGACACCTCAACAAATGGATGAATGAAGAGAAAAGGGATTATGTTTCAATTGTGACAACAAGTACAGTAAGGGGCATAAATGAAATGAGAAGAAAATATTATACATAGACAATGAAGAGGAATGAGATCAAGAATTAGAACCATTACAAGATCTAGATATAGAAGAGACTACTGCAATGATATCTTGTCATGCATTGGTCAACATCAGTACTCCACAAACCCTCAATATAGAAGGATATATTAAAAATAAAAAGGTAACAATGTTGATTGATTCTGGTAGTACCCATAACTTCATCAATTGAAAACTAGCAAAAAATCTCAATTTCTTTGTGTATCCAGCACCAGAGTTCTAAGTAATGGTTGCAGATGGAAGTACCATAAATTTTTCTAGGAAGTTCCATAGTATTAATATCAATATGGGGGATTATTTATTGGATATTCCCTTGATCTCCATCTAAATGGGTGGTGTTGATGTTGTATTAGAGGTCCAATGGTTCATTGGGAACAATGGCCCTTAATTTTCAATATATTTTCATGAGATTTTCCTCAGAATGCAAGGAAATTGAGCTAAGACGTATCCAAGGGAAACCCTCTAAAGTGATAAGATCTAACAACATGTCAAAATTACTCAAAAAGGGACACCATGGTGTAATTTCACAATTGAGCTCAATAGATGTTCAAACATCCATATCCTCTGCTCCAATGTATCTATAAAAAGTTATCAATAATCATTTTGTTAGTACCTAGATATGAATCATTAAAAATTTTAATCTTATGCCAAGTTCTAGTAGCACAATGTACAAAGCTTGTGCAAGGCGCGCTACCAAAAGCAACACATTTCTGCAGCACACATTTTTGTAAGGAATGCCATGACTTGATTGCTAGAAGCATGGTATATTGAAGTGTTAGTATTTTATAATTTTTTGTAATTTTTTTGATAAGTCACCTCTCAAGTGATATGTAGGATTCTAAGGCTTCTAATGTTTTATTAAAATATATATATTACATTGGGGATTTTAATGGTTTTATGAAAAAATATTGGCCTTTTAAGGCCAATCTCCAATTAGACTTCACAAGTCATCAAGAACCCGAGACCAAGAGATAAGTAAACACCACATGTAGTGAGATCCAATTCATGAGAGAGTGACAACACACTAAGTGCCAAGGAGTGAAATCCCACAAGGAGCCAGAGTTCTTGTACTAAGTGTCGATTAATCTCATGGTAGCTCAACTATATAAAGACTTGAATTTCTTCTCTACTTGCGCATGTAGGATTTTTCCCACTACATAAAAATAAATGAGCGCTTTTCCAAATGTTGGAATGCCACATCATCACCAAAGAATCCAACCAAGTTCCATAAATCCATAGCAGAGTCAAATGCCAAGTGTCATGGTGATGCCTAGGAAATGATTTATGCTGAGAATCATGTGCTTATTTTGTAGGAAAATGAAGAATACATGAATGGTGACATACAATGGTGTTTTTGATAGTCAGTGCATCACTAAAATCATTTGTTGTGGTGGGAAACATCAAGTTGCATTTTTCATGAATACAAGGCTGGTGTTGATCGAATATATGTTGATTATCCTTCTTATCACTAACTTGGAAATCGATATGATGATAATTTTGGCACTTATGATGATAATCAATTCTGTTGTGCCATGCTATTGATAATATTCTTTTATTAATCCCCTTAGGAGGATTCAAGTATGGAGAAAAGTGTATGTTTTAACAAATTACTAACCGTGCAAACTAAAGCAATGATACTTCTCGAAGAGATTGGCACTAGCGACAGTTATACATACAATTGACCATTATGGAATTGATTTTGACATAACAAGGTTTCATGGGTTCATGATCTCAACTCTTGTCTTTGTATGCCATAGCATAAAAGGATTTTTGTTGTCTCAAGATGATCAAAATTCTCTTGATTATAATGTTAATTCTACAGAGGTACGAAGTGCAGGCTATGATACGCTTCTTCTTGTTGAAGCTAGATATGTTGTTGGAAGTTATAGGGTTTTGACATCATTTATTAAAGATGTTTACCACAAATTTTAGATGTTATGGGAGTTTCTTCCGAGCATAGCCCGGTCCATTTGCAAACACAATACTAGTATATCACTGAAGAAATTTAATAATTCAGTAGAAGTATTGGTTTTATGTGATGCAGTAATTGCAAATGCAGGGGAGAAAACTTTTATACATGTTTATTCCTACTCACCTATCACGATTTTGATCTGAATCTTGAAATGATTAAAGCTTGACCTAGAAAATAGGATCTAACTAAAATAGTGGATGGGGGGGGGGATGTTAAGCCCTAGAAAAATACCCATACAAAGCCCATGTTATGTATAAAACCCCTTATTGAATTATTACATTTCTTGTGTTATATTTGTATGTAGGCTTTGAACCCCTTCATCACATCCTTTCATTATAAGTGTACCCTTTGTCTCCTATATATATACCAAGGAGACCTAGTCTTAGGAGGATCTTATCTCATCTCATATTGTATTCTAAATTAGATATATTTTAAAATGAGGTTTCCCCCTCGAAGTGGACTGTAAATATTTACTTTTTATCATTTTTTAAGGCATTGGATCATAACACAAGAGCTGCTCAGACTTATGGGATCTAGATCTAGATATATTTGATTATTATAATATGCCTCAGGTGCATTTTTTTGGACTATCTATACCTTTGTAATTTTGTCTTAATGGTGTACATCAACAGATTTTCTTAAGGACATATGGCATTATTCAACTCAATTTCTATAATATCGACAATTTTAGATAATTCATCACTCGGTTTACAAAATGTTACAAATCCATCAATTATTTCTTGTTGAAATTCAAATCATGACATGAAGATATAGTTAAGAATATTTACTGATGCAAGTTAAACAAGGAGATTCCCCAACCACCATTAATTGCACTAATATCAAAGAAAGTCCCCATATGGCAAAGTCACGTGAATATGCAAGAGGGGAAGGTCAACAAAGGAGTTGTCAGTAATAGGGAGAATATCTGTCCTTAATATCAACCAAAAAATCAAATCAATATCTAAACTAATCAGTTTGATCAAATTGTGGAAACAATTCTAGAATTTAGCATATTTTTCTTCTATTTCTTATATTTATGTAGTGAGAACAAGGGGTTGGAAACTCTAGGAAAATTGGCTATGTACACTTTTGTAAAACCCAAAATTTTGAGATTTGAAGACTTGGAAGTGGCAATACCTTCATTGTGTTTCAGTGATTTTAGTACTATTATTCATAGTTAATGGAATACAGATTTTGCATGTCATTTCTTCTCTCATATTTATTAATGAATGAATGTTTATATTCTCTATTTTTGCACTACTATTTGAAGCTTTGGGGAAGTATTATCTCATTCTTTATTGAATTTAGTTAAAAAAGTGACAATTTAAATATAAGTGTGCATGATGATAGTCTTTTGGTAACTATTTACTGAATGAATTATTAGTATGTGTTTATTTTGATTGTTGATCAATTGTGTGAACTATTTCCATAGTTAGAGATAATGCCTTTATCTCATATTTAAATTCATGTTATTTGTCTATATTGATTGTGAGTATACACATTTGTCCTTTTCTTAGTAACTACTTGTTGAGTCTAAGCTTATGTGTATTAGTTTTAATTCTTATCAAGTTGCGTGAACTATTTCCACAACTCGATGATTTATCTTTTATCTCACATTTAATATATAATGTTCTTCTTGCTCCCGATTGAGAGATTATGAATTGCTTCCATATCTTAGTCATGATAGTGTAGTTTTAGAATAGAAAGTAAATTAGTTATTTCCTTCTCTGTACATTAGTTTACTTTATACTTTCAATTTTGTTTCTTTAATTTCTTCTTTCTTTCCTTAAAGATTAAAATTTGTCTAAAAAATTTACATCATGCCCCTCAATTATTGATATTTAATTATTAAAAATAAATAATCAATATATAAGGTAAAACAATACAATACTATATTTTAAGACAAGTAATCAAAATAAAAATCAATCAACTGTAAAATGGATGTCTTTCCATAGTTTCCTAGTCAGAAACAAATCAATGGTTACAACAATTTCATTGGCCTCCAAGTACTCCAAACCAAGGAAGGATGGATTATGCCTCTTTCCAACAGTTGATAAAAAATTGGCATAGACTACAACCCATTTCTCACTTGATGGAAAGATTAAACTGAAAACAAGTGGGATATGCCTATAACCTAGGTCCTTCCATTTTATTCTTTGTTTATATATAGATTTATTGGCTATACTTGAAAACATTGATGTAGACTCGAAGATCTCAATGATGACATAACTAGATATTGCTAGTAATTTTGGGAAGAGATTGCTTAGATGGGTGCAAATCTTCTTTCATAGTTTTCTGGTCCAATTTTATACTAGCTATATGGTATAGTTATAAGACATGTAATCATAATACTCAAAGACAATCACTTAAATGCAAAAGATTCATTTGATCATTAAAAAAGGCATATCCACCTACTTCCGCAAGAACAACACAATATAAATTACAACCTAACATTATTATCCTTGTAGGAACAATCTTCATTCACTTGAGGAGTAGGGAAAATAGGGGCTCATGAAAATATTAACAGAACTTCTCTTGCATATCACAACTATTGTGTTTTCACAGGCCATTATTGTCACTGATCAACAAAGATTGACCCAAAAGTTGGTAAAAAAAATGCAAATGAATGCCTTAGTCTTGTTAGAGAAAATGAATTTGATGGTTTCAATTCCATCCAAAACCTATGAAATTGTGGAAAATAACCAAGAGAAACATGGCTATAGAGATGGATTTAATGAATTAATACATGGAATGAAAATATCTGCTCCCCTTCTTTTAAAATTCTCTCCCCCCTTTTATTTTGGTCACACAACATGCTATGTATGTGCAGTTTTTGGAGGGTTTCACAATCTGGAAAAATTGTAATGAAAGTAAGGTAATCATATCTATGAAACCAATTTTTGACATAAATGAATCAATCTAGGTAGGTGGAACTAATTATGCAATTGGACGTGAAGAAAGAATTCACAAGCTGGAGAAAAGGGAGAAAGAATTTGTGGGCTAGAGATAAGGGAGAAAGAATTTGCATGAGCAGGAAAGAAAGAGAAAATTTTTCATTTATTCCAAATATTAGATATGAGAAAAGGGAGAAAGAATTTATAGGAGTGGGAAAGTAAGAGAAAATTTTGCATTTATTCCAAATATTTGATATGGGCCATATCAGGGTGATGGAAATCTCTATTCTTGCATACACTCATGAGTTTGCTCCTCCATATTGTTTTTTGTAGTAGTGGTAACATTTGCAGTGGTGTTTCGACCCTCCCACCTAAGCAAGGATCTCCAAATGATTTAAATGTTGATTTTACCCACCCACCCAGACCTCCAAACAATTTCAATACTTGATTCGACCCACCCACCTGGACCTCCAAACGATATCAACGGTGATTCAACATAGTAGTGTTATTGTCTGCATTTTTAAAAAATTAAAAATTATAGTAGTAGAATTTTTTTTCTTCTAGATAACACTCTGTGAAAAGTTTTAGGTTACATTTTTCTCTATTTTTATTTAGATTAAAAGTTAAAAAGTTAAAATTATGCATAGATTAAAAGTAGCATCAGTTACTTCCATTCATGTATGCTATCACATTCGAAATTTTGAAACATAATTATTGTTATGTTAATGTCTTTTCATTGTGCATATATTTTATTATTTAAATTGGTCTCCAAGTTCAATATATAGAAATGTATTAGTTGTTCAAGTACAATGTTTTTTGGGAAAGTTATTAATCACATCAAAAGATCATTGTTTTATTAATTTTACTTCTAGTCAACCTTTAAATGTAACTCAACCAAGGTTATTTAGATTGTACATAGAATGAGGTGTAAGAAGTGAGTTGTCAAATATACCTTCCCCATAAAATGATCAAATTAGGTTTTTTTAATATATCTCTTAGGAGGCCCTTTTTTTACCTCAAAATTCCCCGAATGCTTAGTGCAATCTATAATCAGTTCTTGAAGGATTCTTGGAATAGTATTATTTGGTTGCTTCCTTCCATCCCCATAAGAGCCTCTAATGTGATGTGCAAGTATTCCTAACTTTGCCTCCTTATCTTCAAAAATCAACTTGTTTATGGTTAACTAAATGACTCATAACACATACACATGCAGTGCTCTATGTGTTGAAACAAATTTACAAGTCATCCATAATTCCATACATTCTATTAGATTTAAATTATCCCAATGAATTTGTAATTTGAAACTATTGGAAATTTCCATCCATACAAGTTTGATGAATTGGCAGTAAATGAATAAATTATATTACAAGTGACCAAATTATATTTGAAGTTTTCCTTGTAATTTGGAATGTCGAAACTGTACTAAGTGACCAAATTAAAATGCATGCCCAAGCTTTCCTGTAGCTCCATAAATTGGTTTATAAGTTTTAAGATTGATTTAAATATATGGTAAATTTACCTACGTCATCTAAAGTACAATTGAAGAACATGAGAGGTTGCTTTCATGCACCTAGATTTGAGATTTCATGTAAATTTGAAGGCAAAATTTCCTTAGAGTAAAATGCACGCCCTAGTCTCAATTTTGACCCAAATGGAGTGGTTCAGCGTGTAGAAGGTGTAGTTTGTGATATTACACATGTGTATAGCATTATATTGGAATTTGGTGAAGGGTGAAATATACATTTGGTTTGGGGTTACATGCTTGAAATAATAAGTGTTGTTACATATACAACTCTTAAATGCTTTGTAGTGATATATGATAGATTAATGATTCCACAAGTGAAATATTGTGGTTGTGGACTGTTGTTGTATATGAATATACCCATTAGGGTATTTATGCAAGAATTCTTGCATATTATGGTTTAATACTAGGGTTTCATGTAATTTGATGTTTCTAAAGGTAAATATACTACTTAGAATTTGTGTTGTTCCATTAAGGACCAACCACCTTAATATTGGGTAGGGAGAAAAAAACATAATTGGTACAAACTCAAGCCAATTCCCACTTCAGTATGGGAAGTTTGAAGATCCATGTTTAATGAAAATTCAAAAATTTGACCTCATTTACTTGAGGTTTCTGATATCTATTTCCCATTAAATTTGAACCTTATCATTGAATCTAAAATACTAGCTATAGTAGAATATATTAAAATTTTGTAAAACCAAAATCACAAGGTAACCCAAGAAAACGAACACTCAAATAATGCACTTTGTTGGTGGGTTTTGGTCACAAGGGTGGATAAATCCCCCTTAAGCTCAATAGTTGTGGGTAGAGCCTCAAGACAAATGGTGATGCATTTAAACCAAACCCTAGACATATTTGTGTTTATTAAAAGTGACAACATTAAAATGCACCACCAAGCTTCCTTGTATGGATGAGACTTCCATAATGATTTTATTTTGACAACATTACTTCACTCAATCATCATCTCATGAGGGTAAACCCAAAAAGAATCGATTATGATAAACATGAAAAAACAAACAATCAAATAAAGGAGAACTATCAAACCATGCTTTCAAATCAAGCAAATGGGGGTTTGTTTAGGGCTTGCCAAATGGTGATGCACTAGGTGAAGCATTTATATTTGTTATTAATGAAATGGGGCTTAAGTTTATTAAAAACCCGATGATAATTTTTACAATATTCCTAAACATTGTATAAGATCATAAGGATTCCACATAAGAGGAATTTACTAGTAAAAATCAGAAACTTCGATTACTCAATATCTACTCTATATTTAAACAATGAATCCATGATAGGTAAAATTTAATTTTTTTTATTACTTTCATACTATTAAATATAAAAATGTACGATTCAGGGGTTTTACGATAAGCATACATATACATAAGTATAAAATCTACCTCCTTTTCCCGACATCGCTTCACTGTCTGCAAGCGTCCATATCCCCGATGAAGATGTATCGATACCATACAAGCATGGCCCCATTTCCAGAGAGATTCCATAACCCCGATGAGTTTACTTGTACTTCCCACACTTTTCAATTCTTTCAACTTCGTTATATTTATTAATTTCACCCTTTATATTTGTTTTGTAAAGAATTGCATATGCAACTAGGTGAAGAAAATGGGGTGGTATGAGAAATTAATTTATTTAAAAGAACAATTGTCATACTTTTAAAAGTTTGACCCGAGAAGTTTCCTTTAAAATATTGTTGTAGAATATTTATTTAATGTGGTGGGATGAGGGAAGGGATTCAAAGAAAATATAGATATATACTTTTTCCTCTACTTAAAGAATACTGACATACATTTAAAATCCATCTTAGTGTTCCATCATAATCATTAATCAATGTCAAAGATCTAAAACTTGGTATGGATGTTCTCATATAAAGAAAACCCCATTTTAAAGTAAAGATCACATTTGTGCCTCTAAGGATTTCCCCCAAAAAACTTGGAAACAAAATAAACTCAAATTTTCAATTTAAAGTTCATCAGATTGAAAACTAAAAACAATGTTCAAAATTATCTAAAATAACACAAAGTACTTTGTAAAGTTAAAAAATCAAAAGAATAAAAAGAAAGATAAAAATATAAAGGGAAATAAGGCTCGAAGCATGTTGACATACCAAAGAAAATATTAACAAAAGCTATGCAAAACAGAATATGATATTTTCATTTCATCGGCCCTTTTATTGAGTCACAAAAATAAAGCAATCTTGAATAAGAAATATGAAACCTAATCCAATCTTTCAATTATGACTTGAACCATATTAGACCCTTGACAATCAAGTTATCTCAATTCTATTACATTTTGTTCTCATAAATTATTCTTGCTTCACAATTTTTTTGCATAGGGTTGATTGTACTGAACATTTCAAAATCAAATCCTTATGATTGTCATTTGATAACCAAGAGTCCATGATTTGAAAGGAAACGTTTAGCCTATGTGATTATGAG
>ML847296.1:7016-23946 GCA_009831015.1 Picea engelmannii | reverse complement strand
GACCTGTACCCTTTACATAACAATTAGGGTTACAGGTAAGTTTGACTCTTGAACAATATAGCAAGGGATCTTATACACCCACTAGTGCTCAGCCACTAGGGTCACATCCACAGGGATGTCCACATCTCTATCTCACTGCGTCTCACAGGAGAACCACACTCACTAGTTCTCAACCACTAGGATCACGTTCACCTGTGCTTATCCACAGACACGTCCAACTCAACAGATCTTCTTTCCCACTGCATTACATAGGAGAGTCATCTGGAGTTCATCATCTCAACTCTTTGCTCAGAGGAGGCTAATACATCATTTCATCTGTGTCTCGGTACGATGCACCCAACTCATGGGAATTCACACATTCACCTGTGCTCAGCCACAGGCATGTCTAACTCAACAGATCTTCTTTCTCACTGCGTTACACAGGAGAATCATCTGGAGTTCATCTCAACTCTCTGTAAGGAGGAGGCCAGCACAACGTTCCAATTCTGTCTCAAATAGGAACCAGACACCCATCTCAGGGGCTCTCTCTCAGGTCTGTGTCCTGGAGGAAATCTCACGCAGCTATAATCATCAACATAATTGTCATTCCTCTAACCTATAATTCTAAAGTTTGCTACATTACAAGTAGGTGTTGTAGTTGTGACAACAATCCTTAAATTGTTTTGATTCTTGAGATATACTCATTATTCTCCTTTAGGAGATATTCTTGTGTTGGTTCCTTTTGTTTTCTTGTTCCAGACAGGTTAACAACAAAGGAAGATGTTTATCCTTCAGAGGGAGTCACTTGACTCAGAGGGAGTCAAAACTATTTGAGAAAGAGGAAGAATAGAACCATCATTGAGGCAAACAATGCAATAATGAATGATCAGAATGTTTCTATGGTTCTATGGGCAGAAGCATGCATGACACAGTATATGTTCAGAACAAGAGTCTTCACCAGACTTTGAAAAACATAACTCCCAAAGAAGCCTTCAACAGAGTGAAGCTTGAGATTGAACACTTCAGGATATTTGGGTGCCCAATGTATTTTCATGTACCCGAAGAGAAGAAGTCCAAGCTAGACCCTTCAGGGAGAAAGGATACATTTATGGGATAACAATGAATCTTCGAAGACATTCCAGATCGACATCCATGGTCAGAGACAGATTGAGACAAGCAGAGATGTTGTCCTTGAAGAAAAGATAGCCTTTCAAAGATCCAGAGAATCTCAGATGGAGATTGATAGTGAGACAATACCTTCTCCCCCTTCAATAGTTCAGAGGGAGACAGACATTATTCCAGCTGATCCAGTTGCTCCAGTTGATATGTCCAGAGATATTGTAGTAGGGCATAACAGGCCTGCCTAGGCTCACTCTACAGGAGGCAAAGAAACATACAAGCCTCTCAAGGCACATCCCGAGAGAACAAAGAGATTTTTCGAGCTACTCTTCATCCATGAGCCACTTCATTGATTCTGAGTCTCCTTGTCTTGGAGAAGCAAAATGAGAACAGGTATGGCAAGATGCCATAACAAAAGATTATCAGTATATCTTAAAGAATGATGTATAAGATATTGTTCAGAGACCAAAAAGGAAGTCTATGGTGACTTCCAAGTGGATCTATAAGATCAAGCATGCAGCTGATGGAAGTGTCGAAAAATACAAAGCGAGATCTATAGCCAAAGGATTCTCACAAATAGAGGGAGTTGTCTATGATGAGACACTTGATCCAGTAAGCCCGATATACTTCCATCTGTACTACAATTCATGAGTTGGAAACTATATTAGATGGATGGATTCTTGATGAGTTTGGGTTTCAGCAAGAGTGTTGTTGATCCAAACCTATATTATTATAGTGTTGGTGGCGAGAGCCTAATTTCGATGACTTATTCAGAAAGCCTTGTTGTTGGATACAAGTAAGATTTGACTTTTGATTTCGAGATGAAGGATCTAAGTATGATGCACTACTTCTTGGGACAAGAAGTATGACAGAGGACCGATGAGATTTTCCTGAGTCAAGGAAAATATACAGTGAGAATATTAAAGAAAGTTCAGTATGACAGAATGCAAATCCACGGTGATGGATTTGAAGAAAATGAATGATGATTTAGACGAGATTAATCCACAGCTGATTGGATCACTGATGTATTTGGTTAACATCAGACTTGATTCATGCTATGCAGTGAATTACTTAGTCATTCCATGAGTCAACCGAGACAAACTCACTGGACAACAGCAAAACATGTATTGAGATATCTACGAGGCACAGTTAGATATGGCATGAGATATTCCTCCAGTGAAGACTTGAGTTTGCAGGGATATGCAGAATGGACAGAAAGTACAGTGGACAGGAAAAGCACCTCTGGTTGTTGCTTCACTTTGGGGTCTGCCATGGTTTCCTGGTGTAGCAGAAAACAGAGCTCTATGGCATTGAGTACCGTAGAGGCAGAGTACATTGCTTTGAGTGTAGCAATCCGCGAAGCAGCGTGGCTTCACAAAATTTTGACTGATTTATTCGATCATGAGATGGATCCTACTACTATTCATTGTGATAACCAGAGCTATGTGAAGCTCTCCGAGAACCTTGTGTTTCATGACAGATCGAAACACATCGAGATAAAATATCACTATATCAAAGACATGGTGCAGAGGAAGACAATACATGTGCAGTATCTTCCTACCCATGAGCAGATCGCAGATATCTTCACCAAACAATTTGCCAAGACAAAGTTCGAGTATTTCAGTGAGAGACTTAGCCTGGTGGAGAATGCCTCCCTAGCTGAGAGGGAGTGTTGATGATTACAGCTACGTGAGACATCCTCCAGGACACAGACCTGAGAGAGAGCCCCTGAGATGGGTGTGTGGTTCCTATCTAAGACAGAACTAGAACGTTGTGTTGGCCTCGTCCTTACAAAGAGTTGAGAAGAACTCCAGATGATTCTCTTGTGTAACGCAGTGAGAAAGAAGATCTGCTGAGTTAGATGTGTCTGTGGCTAAGCACAGGTGAACGTGTGAATTCCCATGAGCTGGGTGCATAGTTATGAGACAGAGATGAAAACAATGTATTAGCCTCCTCTAAGCAGAGAGTTGAGATGATGAACTCCAGATGACTCTCCTGTGTAATACAGTGGGAAAGAAGATCTGTTGAGTTGGATGTGGTTGTGGATGAGCACAGGTGAACGTGATCCTAGTGGCTGAGCACTAGTGAGTGTGGTTCTCCTGTGAGACGCAATGAGATAGAGATATGGACATCCCTATGGATGTGCCTCCAGTGGCTGAGCACTAGTGGGTGTATGAGATCCCTTGCTATATTGTTCAAGAGACAGAGTTATCTGTAACCCTAATTGTAATGTAAAGGGTACAGGTCGGCCCCACCTTAATGTAAAAGATAATTAATCTGGTAATTATTAATTATATTGTGGGTTATTGAGGTCGGCCCTGTTGTGCCAATAGACACTTTTGTTGACAGGTTCAGTCTAATATAAGTAAAGGTAAAATCCCCATTGAGGAAACATATCTAAAGTGTGAGTTTGGAAATTTCAGCAAACAATTGCTCTTGGGAAAAGTGTGCACCTCTCTTGGGCGCTAGGTTTCTAGGGTTTGTGAAGCACCCTTTTGTGTGCTAGGAGTTTATGATGGTGGAGGTCTTTCTCTTGAAGAATATAGCAAGGGATTGGCTGGGTTTTCTTCCCTTGTTGAGAAGGGTTTCTCAGGATACTTCTTGTGTACTTGTGCATGGTGTTTCTTCTTATGATCTTGGTTGCTGCAACAAATTGTCTATGGTTTAAGTAAAATGCTAAAATGGAATGAACTTCATGCTTAAGCCTAGCTTATTGAAAAATCAACAGATAGTTCCCAGTATTTGTCATTAATCTGAACTTACTCTAGCTGCTTCACAATGGATAACCTAGATGATTTGACAGCTTATTCATTAACTATTTTAATGTGGCTCAAAGTTTCCTTATAACACTTCAATTGGCCACAATTCTACTGTGGTGCAGTGAGACTTGGGCGGTGTTGAACCTGTCAAAGTTTTTGATAATTCCCTTTGCAAATTTGTAGTATGTTTTAGCTGCAGAACTTTGACACTCTTCGGAAAATAATAATGGCGGCTTTAAATAAAACAACAATGTTTGTGCAGGGGTTTCTGATTTGTGATCATTGGTTTTCTTCTCAATATAGAGGAGTGTCAGTAGGTTTCTTGTATAAGGGGTTTAAAGTTGGTAATGGAAGCTATCAAAGAAGTTTTATAGCCACTGATGGTGGTGTACAACCCCTAGCTAAAGAGGCAAGACTGTTGATGGTCTTCTTTGCTGAAGCTCATATTGTGCATATTTTTAGGGATAAAGTAGAAGATGTGAAAGCAGTAGCTGCTGTTGACTCGAGGCCAATGGAATTAGTAGTGCATGAGGACGGACAGTCAGTTTGCCCATGGGATTTCTTTTTTCAATATAATTTTTGGTAATGGTTGTGTAAGTGAGAGGATGTTAATGGTAAAATCTTATGTAGATTTGTGCAAGTGAGATAATGTTAATGGTAAAACTTATGTATATTTGTGTATACTCAGTAACTGATTGGTGCCAGTTTTCTGTGCCGCAGGATAGCTTTGTAAGAGGTTCTTGAGTGATCTGAGTCTAAGCCTGGTTGAACTTAAAGCTAAAATTTGATTTGTTTGTACTTCTATGAACCATTAATATGATTCACTTTTAGTGAGTAAAAAGGGAAGATTTTTGTTATCTATAAAATAATCAGACATAACATGTTTTCTTAGATCGAATACTAGTTTTATTGATGCTCCTCTCGGGTTCTAGAAGTGACTGCTTTGAAAAATAAACAATTCATTTTGCAAGGAAAGCCATTATGGAAAAGGTTCAGAAAATCACCACATATTATGTACATTATCAAAAATGTTTTGCAAGGAAAGCCATTATGGAAAAGGTTCAGAAAATCACCACATGTTATGTACATTATCAAAAATGATCTTTTATTCTATCAGCCTTTCCAGGTAATTCTGAATTGGTATGTTGTGTGGCAGGATGCTGCTTCTTTGTGCATATCGATATTGAAAGGAAAGTTCAGACGGCGTGTCTTCATGGGTTGTGACAATCATCCTCTATCCAGGTGTACTGTTGAAATGAAATGTTCTTTATAATACTTTTAAAAGAGATGAAAATAATGCATGAAAACAGTCTGGAGCTTTCTCTTTAGTATAACTCAGACCCTACATGGAATGCTGGTACATGCAATAGGATATCTATACAGGTGATCCAAGTCTAAAATATTATATATGTTGAAAGCCTTCATAGATAGCATCATAACTACTTGCTTTTAGTTTTGTTGCCTATTTTCTTTTAATTTTCAGGTGTTACGACTCTCTCAGCTATATTGGTTACTTATGAAATAATGTCATTTGCTGTGCCTTGTTTTCACTTGTGTTTTTGGGGGATTGGAGCTGGAATTGGTAATGCTAAACATCAAATCTCTTTATGTTTTAGTGCTGCATTAGTGACTTGTCTTTCCCTGGAGTAAATTTTAGTCTTCAAGTACTTGACTGAGGTTAAGATAGAAGACTTTCTCTGAATTACCAATGATTCAGGTATGGGGAAAATTCCAAAAGTTTGATCACAATAACTTCCTGTCAACTTACTGTGGCTACATATCCTATAGACTTTATGTTGGCACTGTTTTGGAGCTCTATAAACCTATGTTGACTCTATATCGGGGATATGTTGATGTCTCTGATAAAGATCTGGAGGGTCCCATCTGTCCAAGGCACTCTCAAGATGACATTATCAGGTAAATCCATGTGGTGGACGGTATTGCAGATCTACTTCCGATGCTGATTAGGGTTAGAGAAGGGTTTCCTTCCCGTTCTCTGTAATATCCCGGATTCCGGATCTGGATATAAACTGCTAATATTTGGGGTTTCGGCTGTAGATCTGATACGCTGGGGGTTTCTGATTGAGTTTCAAAGGTTTTTGGATGCGTTTTTGTTGTGTTTATTGGTTTCTTACAATGCATGCACTAGATTTGGAACAATAATCAACTCCCATGTATTTTATTAAGTAGATGTCAGACAATACAAACAATATGCGGAAAATCAATCAAACCTCCTCAGTTAGACCTTATTATGAATAGATATGAACTGGAATACGAAATAGAATGCTAGGAAAATATCGGTAATGAAGACAAAATGATGGATCTGAGATCTGGAATGTAGATCCAATACACGCACAGGAAAATGCGCTGCATGCAACTAGGAATGCGCTGCCAACTGCTGTTGGAAACTAAGTACTTCGCCCTGATGGCTATACTCGTCAGATCTGGCTGAGATCGGTCCCGAATGGGTCACCCTACTCCTAGTCACACTTCTCCTACTTCAGATCTAGAACTCTGGCTCACTGCAATTCTTTCAAACCTTCGGATGGATTCCCGAAACCCCTGCGCACTGCCCAAGGACGATTGGTTCAATTTTGGGGTTTTGCCTGTCCAAATCTGATGAAAACCGTCTCTGTTGGTGCGCCCTAGCTCCTCCTCAAATGGGTTGGAAGGGATTTTTCCTTCCTTGACTGGTTGGGCCAAACAACCTTCCTCTGTTGCTAATCTCTCCTCAAAACCACACGCTACAACCGGTAAATTGCGCACTGCCTAGTGTGGAATCCCTCTATTGTTGTAGCTTGAATTTGTAGCTCAATAAAGGACCTGTGTGATCCTCTCGACAGTCTAGGGTGTATCTCTCAACACCGAACCCTGTCAATAATTGTGGTTTCGTCCAAAACTCCACAAAACAATGAAGGAAATCGCCTTGATTCCTCTTTGGTTCTTATTTTCAATTCACCATATGCATAATGCGAGAATATGAGCCCCTGTCTCTCTTTTATACCCCTTTTCACCTTTTTCCCTTGAAGTGACTTTTAATTCATCTTTAATATTTTCTCATAAAATCAATTTATTAATTTAATGAACCTTTTTACTCCAAAAAGTGATTAATTCTCCTTTATGATTTCTCCGACCACTAAAGTCACTTTTCATCATCCCATCTTGTAGATATTTTCGCCTCGGTTCCAACGAGCTATTACACTAAGGTATTTCTCCAAGAAACAAGCTCCAAATAGTACCTTTAGTGTAATTAATTAAAATATGCCCATTAATAAGCCCGTTTTATGAAAATCGTCTGAATGCAACGGAACCAAGAACAAGTTGTGCGGAAATGATCCTGATGATGAATAATGGTAAATAAACTAAGTTGGCCCCCATAAAACTCATCCAAACCCTCCAAGCTCATTGATGACATAGTCTCACCCCTCTGACTTGGCTAACTCAAGCCTGCTAAAGTGACTCTAACTGCATAATAAGGGAATCCAAAAATGGGGACATTACAGTCCTCCCTTCCCAAAGATTGCTTGTCCTCAAGCAATCCCAATAAACCCTGACACTCTACCAACTGAACCCAACTGAAATTAAACACGATACCTGGGTCCCAAACCAACCTGGAAGATGTGAAGCATCCTCTCAACTCACTGTCTGGCGAGGTACTGACATAAAATGTCTCCTTTTGAATGTTACTAATGGGTAGAGCAACATGGTACTGCCAAAACTTGGTCAACCCCTGAACGAGTCGCTCTACTAAGGAGCCACTCTCACGCGTCTCATGAGATTACTCCTGAAAGTAATACTCGTCCTCCATAGAAAATGATCCTGACCTCCATGACCACTCCAAGACAAACATGGCCTCCTCCATCTATACATATTTCCACCAAAGTGAAGGGCTACAAGACCTCAGTGAATCACTAAAAAGTGAAACGCTCTCCTCAAAATTGAATCTCAATGGGAAATCCGAATGATTTTCCCCTACAAGAATCTACTCACCTCTATCAGTTAATGAAATGCCTAGCCCTGTAATCCCAGGGTCCTACGCTAATCTCCGAAAGGGATCATCATGTTGACTCTACACCACTCTGGCCATGAATGTCTGCCCAATGTACACATACTGGATTCCCCACTCGTGGAACCCTATGCTAAAATACCTGTAAAGATTGGGCATGCTATCAAGAAGCAGAATCTGTAAAGGTTTCCCTGCGGAACCAAAGTCTGCAAATCCACCGCCATACTTGATCCTGGGTACCAAAAGAGAGAACTTGTCTCGCCATATAGAATGAATCCATGCAAGCCCTCTCATGACAATCCAAGAATGAAGTAAATCGCTTGTTGGCGCAACCTGGTCCATCAAGAAGTGAAGCAAACTACCAACCAAATGAATCCCCGGATCCCATAGCCAATTTGGAAGTCCACCACTTCCAATTCCCATTGACAGCTGCTGTGCCATACTAATAACTGTCAGAATCCAGCTGATCCAATATATTGAACCCTGTATGCCACCAACTGATGAAAACCAGATACTAGGAATCAACCCTATGCCTACTAATATGTCCTGCTACTGCCAACCCGCACAGAGAAATCTCCCATCCTCACTCCTGACAATGTATGTAGGCAAAGCCTAGAGTTTAGACACCCCACTGAAAAATATCCCTGTCTCTTGTGGTGCCTCAAACTCATACAAATTCTCGGAATGCCTTGCCCAAGATGTATCATACGTCACCCTCATGATCATCTCGCTAAATGTGGACTCAGAGACTAAATATGGGCCATCTCTATAGTAGATCATGGCGTCCCTCAATCTGCCTCTGTCATCCTACGCACTGTCCACATGCCCCAAATGGAGAATCTTTGTCATATCTATAATGGCTTGGGGCTCACCCAACTGGCTCACATAATCCTCCCATGTCTTTTTGTACCTGATGAGAGCATCAATGAACGGTAGCAGAAACCTCCACGACTGTATGCCCGACTGGAAAGTGTCACATGCATTGGTCAATCCATTGGTCAATCCCAAGGGTATGACCAAGAACTCATCCATGCACACCAGTGGACTATATGAGCAGTCACTTGGACTCCACGCTACTCCCATGCCATCATACGCATCCAAAGGTGTCTCCTCACACTGATGGTCAACCCTACTCTCTCCATCATCACAGGTACTACGGTTGTTGATGATATGATCTCCAAAATCCATGCACTACGGCAATAGAGCGGAACACTCTCCACTGGAAACTCCATGCTCCATCAACTATGCCTCTTCCCTACACTCCAATGCATCCCCATGTGCGCCACTGTACACCTCTGCATGCCACTGCAGACTACTGCTCATCACTGTATGCCCTTGTACACCACTGCATACTCCTATGTCCTCCGGTACCATCCTGTATCTTGGATGTACCACTAGATAAAGTTTCAACCAATCCATGAGTATCGATTGACCCTGGATCCTGTATAGACGTGTCCTTATCATGCGTGTCAACTAACCCTGGATCCCAAATGGATGTGTCCTCACCCAAAATGCATAAGTCTCCACAATCCATGAGTGTATGCTCAATTGTCTCATCATGAGCGATCAAGGAGCTCATCAAAGGTGGTGGCTCCTGCAACACATGTGCATCCTCAAAAATATTTTTGTCATATGTCCCTACAATCGCTTGTAAGTTTGAATGCCCCTCATGTTCACCCATCACATGAGGCTCCTGCATCAAATAATAAATGCCACTCACATCCTCCTGTGATATGGCTGTCATATATGACTAATTGTTTGATGTGTAGGATGAGGGATCTACCCAACTCAACTCCACACAAAGATGCTCAACTTGCATCTTTGATTCTTGAAGGGCCTTTTGTGATCTCTTCAAGGAATTCTAGGTAATCTCAAGCTCCTGGGTAAGTATATCAACTTCCTCCTCCTTTCCTTTAAGCACATCACGGTACATCTCACCAAGCATGACAAGATGATCTCTATTAGAAAGTAGGTGTAGGTAGTTAGACTTCATTAGTACCACTGCTTCTTTAAGCGCCTGAAAATCCACAAGGGGTGGCTCTCCTCCCAAACTATCATGTGACCCTGAAGCTCTCCAACAACAATCTGCCACCAAGGTATGAGTGTCCTCAAAATGTTTTATGCCTGCCATAATCATGTCCTCACTCACCTTCAATTTCCCTATCAAATGATGTGGCTCATGGAAACAATCCTCAATCAAATTTTTTGATTTGTCTTCTTCCTCACACTTCTCAAAATCAGCTCTTTCCTTTGTAAATAACTCTTGAGAAGGGAGATCAGCCTCCAAAGGAAACTCTTCCAACGCTAAGTCCTCATCATACTTAGGTGTACTCACGCCCAAATAGTCATAAGCATCATAACAATGATAAGATGTTGACGTTGATCGGGAAATTGTATCACATGGGCTATTATCTTGACCATCATATATGTTAATTTCATTACCCTCATAGGCCATCTCTAATGGTGTATAAAAGATTGTTGCCCTAGCATCCTCATTGCACACATCCCTATCATATATAGGTGCATGCTCATCCAAAATGTCAATCTGTCCTTCATGCTCCTTCAATTTCTGCCCTGTGCTTTTAAAGTAATACTCATTCGTTGTTAATTGGGGCTCATACCACTCAGGATGTTTGATGGTGCAAAATTCTTTGAATGTCATGGCTGTGAAAAATGCCTCACCAAGCACCATATACTCCCTCAAACAATCTGTAAACTCTTCATCTTATGCCCATTGATTTGCCAAATCTTGATCCCATTGATTTTCCATCTGAATTTTCTTCTCACTAAATACCCTTAGGCTAGTAGGAAAACCAGCTCTGATACCACTGTAATATCCCATATCTGGATATAAACTACTAATATTTGGGGTTTCGGTTGTAGATCTGATACACTGGGGGTTTCTAATTGAGTTTCAAAGGTTTTTGGATGTGTTTTTGTTGTGTTTATTGGTTTCATACAATGCATGCATTAGATTAGGAACAATAATAAACTCCCATGTATTTTATTAAGTAGATGTCAGACAATACAAACAATATGCCGAAAATCAATCAAATCTCCTTAGTTAGACCTTATTATGAATAGATATGAACTGGAATACAAAATAGAATGCTAGGAAAATACCGGTATTGAAGACAAATTGATGTATCTAAGATCTGGAATGCAGATCCAATACATGCACAGGAAAATGTGATGCATGCAACTGGGAATGTGTTGCAACTACTGCCAACTGTTGTCGACAACTAAGTACTTCACCCTGATGGCTATACTTGTCAGATCTGGATGAGATCAGTCCCAAATGGGTCACCCTACTCCCGATCACACTTCTCCTACTTCAGATTTGGAACTCTGGCTCACTGCAATTCTGTCAAACCTCCGAATGGATTCCCGAAACCCCTGCGCACTGCCCAAGGAAGACTAGTTCGATTCTAGGGTTTTACCCGTCTAAATCCGATGAAAACTGTCTCTGGTGGTGTGCCCTAGCTCCTCCTCAAATGGGTTGTGTTGCCGCCTTATACACACTTGGGCTATCGTGGAAGAAATCTTCAATCCACTTAGTGTGTCCTTGGGGGCAAGTCTCGAGTCAAGGTGTTGTCACCTGATCCTCAACTCCTCCGTCTAGGCCAACTCCTAGCAAAGCCAAAGGGGGTAGTCCCTAACAAAAAGACTAAGGCTCTTTAAACTATTTTAAGCAAAAGAACTATTTCTAGGAGTTTATTGCAAATAAAACATAAGCATTCAACATTTATCATTCATCAAATAAGATATTCATATAAAGCATTTGTCCATAAAGATACATGCATAAACCAAGTAGGATACAAGTTCTGCAAGATTGATAAATTCGTTAGACGATCACACATGAATGAAATATACTGCTCATACACATAAAGATATATCCATAGAACCAGTGCCTTAAAAGTGTTGTGGGCAATTGTTGATCGCGTGTTTTATTAAGGTTAAATTGAAAGTAGATTAATGAGAGATGTGTGGCTTATTTAGAAGCTACCTCTTTGTTTGGAAACTTGCGGAGAACCTACCGAAGCCCCAGGGCCGCACCAGTAAGTTCACTAAGGGTGTCGGATGTCCAACACGGGGAGAACCTAGATCTCAAAGTTCCCGTCTGACTTCACACACTCCCCTTAGGCGTTTTCCCGTCCATTAAGGTAGCACTATTGAAATTTCCCTAATTAAACTACTCCGCACAAACTACTCTGGTTCTGATGAATCCCAGGATCGAGCTAGGCTCTCAAGGGTTCAGAGCATACACCGGTAATTACGGGGAAGGTTTATTTTAAACTTTGAAAAAAAAGAAATAAACTTTGAAAATTTGAAACTGAAAAAAAACTTTGCAAGATTTATTGTTGAGAGCAAAAAATTAAATCTAAGCTAATCATGCATAAAAATTGAAATTACTTTTAAGCTTAAGTGCGTGAAAGATTTGAGTGCTATGTATGATTGATTTCCTTATGCTTATGTGTGTTTGTGAAATCATATAATAAGACTTGCAAGGAAATAAAGAAAAGACAAGCACACAACACACCAATCCCCCTAACGGGGATGAAGAAACTGGGCTCCAAGGGCCCGCTTTTATTAAGCCTATTACAATCGAAAACTGAGTTCTCCCTTTTCTCTTTTTTGAACTTTTGGACCCTTATAGAATGGATCAAACTAAAGGAAATTATTACAATAGGTTCTTTAAAGGTCTTGGTTATTACAATAGGTCCCTGTCATTCGAAGTTGCATTTGCATTGTTTGCTTTTCATTGGGTTGGGTCTCCCTAATAAAAAAACAAATCAACTCCTAGATCATTAATTAAAACTTAACATAGTAAAATAGGGTCTACCCCCCTTGGCTTCCCTAGGAGTGAGCCTAGACGGAAGAAGTATTGATCGAGGTGAAAGTGGGTTCGGACTTAGGCTTGTGCCTCCAAGGACACACCAAGTGGGTTGGAGACTTCTCCACGTTTGTAGGTGTGTATAAGGACGGTAACACCCCCCAATACTGAAGCTCAATGGAAAATCAAAGTGACTTCCCCCTGCAAAGATCCACTCGCCTCCATTAGTCAATCAAATGCCCAGCCCTGCAATCCCAAGGTCCCATGCTAGTCTCTGACAAGGACCATCACACTGACGCTGCACTACTCTGATCATGATTGTCTACTCAAAGTATAAATATTGGATCCCCCACTCCTGGATCCTCACGCTAAACCTGTGATGATTGGGCCTGGTATCAAAAAGCTAAACCTGTAAAGGTATCCCTGTGGAACCCAAATCTGCCCATCCATCGACCAACTCAATCACGAGTATCAATAGGGAGAACCTGTCTTGCCTCATAGAACAAATCCCAGCAAGCCCTCTCAAAGTAATCCAAGAGTGAAGTCTATTGCTTGCTGGCACAACCCGGACCCTCATAAGATGAAGCAAACCCCTAACCAAATGGACTCCCGAATCCCATGGCAAATTTGGAAGTTCATCACTTCCAATCCCCACTAACTATTGATGAGCGATACTGATAATTGTCGGAAGCCCTCCATCCTCATCCCAATGAGAATCTGAATCTGTATCACCTCTGAGATATCCTTTATCCCATGGCCTGAGATACACTCCATCACGCCCAAGGTCTCAACTGCATGTCTCTGATGATCCACCCCTATTCTACTATAAGCAATAAAGACACTCATGTCATGTGTTCTCAGCCTACCAACTCTCCATGTCCTCTGCCTTTGTCTATCTCCCCCTGTGTTACTGTCAATGATGAAAGTATCGGGAAAGTCTATTATAAATATCTGCAACCAACTATAGGACTGGAAAGTATCATATGATTTGGTCAATCCTAAGGACTTGACCAAAAGCTCGTCCACCAGCACCCATGGTAAATAATCGCCTGTACTCATCACTGAACACCAACCATTGGGTACAACAGTAGGTATCTCCACAAACTATTGGTCAATCACTCTCAATCCATCATCACTCACAACTGCTGCTACTGTGAAGGCGATCTCCTAGATCTATATGCGGCGGCAAGGGAGAGGAATCTCCATGCTCTACTAAGTACATCTCCTCCCTGTAATCCAGTGCGCCCCCTAAATCCCACTCTACACCTCTGTATGTCTCTATGAACCACCACTCATCATTGTATGCCCCTGCATACTCATGTGATATCCTGTATACACCTGCAACATCATGGATCCCGGGTGTACTATTAGGTCATCCTCTACATGAAGGTCAGCCAATCTTGGAACACAAATGGAAGTGTCCTCATAACCCCTGGCTCTGGAATCCCCATGTGTATGTGTGTGCCCAACTGTCTCAACACCCCTCGTGAAGGGTGGTCCCTGTGACCCATGGACATCCTCCTGTGTCTCTGGATCATATCTCTCCATACTCATCAATGATCCTGGGTACTCATCATGCTCCTCCCTCAACTGGTGCTCCACTGCTAAACCACCAACATCCTCTAGCAATGTGGTTGAGGGATATATCTGACTCTTTGCTGAAATAGATGTAGTGGATCTCTGTCTAATCTCCTCAAGGAGCTCCTCTGATCTGGACTCTAATTCCTGAAGGGTTGTCTGTGTGCCTTCCAAGAATCTTTCTGTGCTCACCAACTCATGAGTGAGTCGGTCCACCACAATCTCCTTCTCCCTCAGTGCCCTGTGATACATCTCGCCAACCTCCAGTAGGTAATCTCTATCCATCAATAATTGTTGGTAGTCAACCCTCATCACAGTCACTCTCCCCCTGAGTGTATGAAAGTCATCAATGACAAGTCCCCCATCTGAACTATCATGTGCCATCGAGGACCTCCAACAACAACATGCCACCAATGCATGTGTATCATCAATGCATCTAGTGGTTGCCATGATCATGTCCTCACTGACTCTCAACTCTCCTGTCAAGTGTCGTGACTCCTGATCACAATCCTCTTTCCCAACCTTAGGCACTAGTCTTAGTTGTCCTAGGAAAAGGTTTGACTGTTCATTCTAATTGTTCCACGTTGCATCGCTGCTTCACATAATAGGCTAGATTTTCCCCCAGCCCTTTAACTAATTGAAACCAACTCCTAGAACTTAACTTCTAAATCTCATCTAGAAACTAGGGTCTACCCCCCTTGGCTTCCCTAGGAGTGAGCCTAGACAGAAGAGGTTCAAGTCAAAGTGACAGTGTGGGCTTTGAACCTAGGCATTGTGCCTCCGAGGACACACTAAGTGAGCAAGACTTAGCTCACGTTTGCAAATGTGTATAAGGACGGCAACAGCTTCAACCTGGAAACGTCTTAAAAGAACAAAAGGAAATAAATGGGTTTAGAAAAAGGATGCATTGAAAACGAAGGTGCAGCACACCCTCTACAAAGGCATCCATAAATAAGATACTACGATCCCTTATATGTCATGAACCCCATGCCCAAGAGTCTTGCCCCCATCCATGTCACTTTTTCCACATGTCTTAGAGAGGGCCCCCCTTGGGAAACACTCCTAAACTTGAGGTACAATTCACCCAATAGGTCGCTTTGTCAACCCTCCCATACCTAAACTTGGCAAATTGCATAGAATCTTTGAGCACCTGTTTATTTTGATGAGGTGGTTTTTGATGTACATGCTTAGATGGCTCTTTTATTGACTTATCATGATGCATTTGACTTGCGATCCTTGGAGGGTGTATTCATTGTCTTTGCGGGACCTTGCTTGGTGGACAGATTTTTGTAATGTCCCTTTCCAAATAGGAGCTCCAGAGAGGAGGCTTAATAGTCTAAACTGCCCCGTTAGACTATAACCAGGGCCAGAAAGGGGTAAACAGGGTTACTAGAGGTCACTCCAGTCAAAGGTGTTATGTTCGAAAAGTGACATTGAGCTAAAAGTGGTTAAAAGCGCTTTTAAGCCAATTTGAGCTAAAAATAGAACAGACGAGCTAAAATTAGAAGTCAACAACGAATTAGGGTTTCGAAAAGCTATAAGAGAAGGGTCAGCGACCTAATTCATCATTATGTAGATTTTGACTTGTCATTGAGGAGAGAGGCGCATCTCAGGAGAGATAGTTTAGTGGATTCCAGGAGGAAGACACCAGTTGGTTGATTTTGGTGTTGAGAGACAAACCCTAGTCACCGGGAAGATCATCCAGGTCTTTCATCATTCTTCAGCAGCAATTACACAGGTTCCAGCAGCAAGGGTGCACTTATTCAGGGTGAGGGCGTAGCTTCTGAGGAGGTTCAATGGATCGACTTGTCCCATCTAGGGAGAGTTCAGAGATTCCCCTCCGACCCAGTTGAGAGGAAGGCAAGGCGCATCTTTTGCCTGGTTCCTCGTCAGATTCCGATGGAGGAATCATCTGGGGCGCATTTTCCAGATTTGTGAGTGCGACACTTTGGGCAAACACATTTGGGGTTCCCGAGCGATCATCAGATCAGATCTAGGGAAACCCTTCCGACCCATTTCACAGTAGGCCAAGGCGATCGTTTTGAGACACATCTCAGCCGATTCCGATGGTGGAATCACTAGGGCGTAGTTTTCCAGTGAAAGAGGGGCACATTCCCCCAGGGGGATCCATCTGGGGTCCAAACACACCATCAGAGGGGTCGGTCGATCACCAGGATTGAGAGCTAGGGTAGGGTGCACTATTTGGGATAGTTTCCAAGCCATTCTGAGAGGTTTAGCCACCAGGGCGAACTTTCTAGACTTCAGCAGTTACCGTGCGAGCAACCATAGTTCCAGCTCACCCATTGATCCCGTAGTGCTCATCTATTATCGGGTATTATCATTTAGTTTTCTTATTGTATTCCGGCTAAGATCCTTTTGTCATTTGATCTAGCCGAGTGATTCATTTTTATTCATCCGCATTCGGCATTGTACTCACAAAGATATCATAATATAAGATTTGCAGGCTTTTGTCTCATTTATATCTATATAGTCATTTATATGCTCTAACAATGAATTATCTACAGTAGATACATCATATTATCTAAGTTTTCCTATACTAGCCATGTCAGGAACATTACAATTTGGAAGAACAAACCTAGCTTGGGCTTCCTTGGGGCTTGAAGCCCACAGGTTGGATACCATGGCCCGCACACC
>WSFP011352863.1:0-34805 GCA_009831015.1 Picea engelmannii | reverse complement strand
TCGGAGTCAGTAGTAGCTTCGTGGAGGAAATTAGGCCTGGAACTTGCTGTTGGAAATAGCGCAGCGAATAGCAACGCGCATATGATGATGCCATACACCACCCTGACCGCCATGTTATTCAATAAGTGTAAACGCCGCTGCTTTAATGGAGTCGATACTACAAACGAAATCCGGGATTAAGTGGCGGAGAAAATAAACTGATGAATGAAGATGTTTAACGAATTAAGTGTAAGGAGAGATTGGGTGGCGGGGAAAATAATTGCGAGATGAAGGTATAGGTGAATGATTTGAAAGACGGGAAAGAAAGCTCTATTTATAAGCTCTTCGAACCCATCTTTTGAAGAATTTGCAGATGGTAAGTCCAACACGTGATGTGATGTTATACGCGCATTCCTTGCTTTGATTTCGTTCAGTTTGACTTACATGTATTAATCAGAAACACGATATTTATTTTGACTCGACCAGTCATTTTGACTTTGAAGAAATCAAACATCCAATTCTTGAAACTCCATTGGGCTTATGAAATCCTCAATTGATTCGACCAGGTCTTTTGACTCTGAATAAATCAAACGTGCCATTCCTGAAAGTCCACGGGGTGAATAGATATTGCAAAGGATGAGGGCTCCTTTTGCAATTGGTGGATAGAAAATGGTGTATTCTTCAAAGGATGAATAGATATAATGTATTCTGCAATTGGTGAATAGATATAATGTATTCTCCAAAGGATGACGGCTCGTTTCGCTAGATGTTGCATATGCCGTCCTCCATGTTTGTAATACGTGTTGAGTGAGATTGTCGTCATCCTTATCTCTAACGATTTAGAAAGATTTTGTTGCCTTTCACGAAGAAAGGTTTGCTTAGGAACATAAGAGACATAATGTTTTTTGCACCTTTCAACGATTCTCATGTTATCAATAATCATGTGTTTAAAGGAAACAATTACGCACATCTTAACACATGTGTGTGTTAAAAGTTTAACCTAATTACACAATGGATAGCACCCATAATGCCCGATCACAATTAACGTCGTGATATCCAATTGCAACCATTGTTGAGATATATTTGTTTTATTTATTGAATGGCCGGATCATTCTATGGCATGGTTCTTTTAAATAAAGAAGTCCTGGTTACGGAGTTAAACATAAATCATTGTGATTGAGTTGAATTTGAAAGTAAAGGATACGGATACGCTCCCCCTTTATCTTTGTAATAATCCTTGGTTGCCATCTTATCAACATAACTTTTGTTACAAATCTCCTCTGCCATCGCCTTAAAACAATTTTACTTTACATGGGTTGGTGGAAGGATGAGTCTTCAAAAGCCTTTATAAGTTTTGTTGCAAATCTCCTTTGTCATCGCTTTTATTTTACATGGGTTGGTATAAGGATGAGTCTTCAAAAGGTTGGTGTAAGGATGAGTCTTCAAAAGCTTTTATAAGTTTTGTTGCAAATCTCCTTTATCATTGCCTTAAAATAATTTCATTTTACATGAGTTGGTGGAAGGATCAATCTTCAAAAGCCTTTATAGAAGTTTAGTTTGGTTTATTGCATATCCACGATATGAATCAATTTATACATTTTTAAATTTGTTTTTTCATTTTCTTCTCATGTTAAGGATGAGTCTTCAAAATTCTTTATAAAAGTTTCATTTGGCTTATGACATCTCTAGTAGATGACTCAATTTATACATTTTAAATTTGTTTTTTCATTTTCATTCTTGTGTTAAATTCTTGTGTTAAGGATGAGTCTTCAAAAGCCTTTATAGGAGTTTAACTTATTACATCTCTGCAATATGAGATTATGGTTTTGCAAGTTTTGTTATGTTATTCAAACTTGAACTTCTTACAACTTCACCAAATATAATATAGTTTTCTATGGATGAATTTTTTTATTCCTTTTTAATAACCATTAATCTCATTAATATATATTAAGATATGCCTTTTTAATATCTCATTAATCCCATGCAATTTGAAACTTCCAAGATAAAACTATAGTTGAGTTACCAGAACCAACTATTTTTCCCCATTTCATCATAAATAGCTAGTAGAACATACCTTCACCAATATTTCGCTAACAAATATAAAATTTGGACCTAAAACAACATGAATAGAAATCAATTTAGAACTAATGATGTTTGGATATAACTATTTTACCAATCTCACTTATTTTGTCCTAGTTTGAGGTCAAACTAGACAATATCCCTAAATTGCATAGTCCATAACATTAAAAATATAGAAAACTAGATTTTGATATTTTTATCCAATGTACTAAATTATGTCCTCTATCAATCCTAAAAATTTCGCTTAATTACAATGGTCCAAAAAAACCTTTGGCATAAATGGTAAAATATTTGATTTGGAGACAAACCAAGGATTGTTGACTTTGATAGCAAATGTCATTAACTGAATAGCCCAATAAGCATGTAGAAAATACCCAATTGTATTTATGTGACACTTAAATCAAGTGAAATATTGAATGATTAGAAACATCTTCAAGAGGGATAGCACCTTTTATAGTATATCAAATGCACAAAGTAAAATGATTATTCAAATAAATTTCCCCAATGTATACATAAGAGTATACATAAGAGATAGAAGGCTAGAATGCAATAAGAGTAAGATGAAATAAATACAAATAATGTAAATACAATGAATAATAGTTATGATTAACAAAAACCATTACAAACCCTAGCGTTGAGCTCCCGTGCTCCTGGATCTCCCAAAGGTCGTCGACCCGGCGTCTCCTGCTCTCCTGCACTGCAACCGCGTTTCAACGGCGGCCCCCTCGTCTCCATCGCACGGTGGCACTTGTGGTAAGGCCGCGACATTGGCTGCGGGCCTCCCTCGCCCTCGTTCGCAGAAGATGCAGTCTTCTCTGGCGGCCCCCTCATCTCCAAAAAACAGTGGTGCCTCTCCTAGTAAGGTCGCGGCAAAGGCTACGCACCTCCCTTCTTCGGCCGCGATTTCATCTGGTGGGCCGAGTTCTCTTGCAGGTGCATCTCCGGGAGCTCCGTCGGCAGCAGCCTCAGGCTTTCCCCCTCTGGTACCGACCCTCTCCTTCAAAGAGGTGGTTTCACGTCAAGGGTCCCTCTCTGGTCTGCTTGCAGCGATTCCGAAGGTTGCAACTCTTCAAGGTCACCCCTTCAGTCTACATGCAGTAGTTCCTGAAGCTCCGACAGTTTCCATCCCAATGCCGCAAGAAGCCTTAACTCATGCTCTCCATTACAACATGCATGCTCTAGTTTGCAGATTCAATGGGTTTTGGCCCTCTCTTCCAGATTTAATCTTCTGGTTCTCTTCCGAATGGTACCCGTTATTAGACGGAGAAGTCATCCCCTGCCCTTGTGCAAAAGGGTTTTTTGTGGTAGTTTTTGATTCTACAAGGGACAGAGACAAAGTGTTTAACTCCGGGCCATGGTTCTGGGGCAGAGCAGGCTTGTCCATGCAACACTGGACCCCTGCCTTCGACCCCTCCACGGATTGTATCTCTTCAGCCCCAATCTGGTTGAGACTCCCGCACTTGCCCTTGCATTTCTAGGGGGATGAATCTCTTCATTCGATTGGCAATGGCCTCGGCAAGTTCCTCTGCAGAAGTCCAGACTCCAAGCCAGCCCGCTCCACCTTCTCCCGAATATGTGTGGAAATGGATTTCTCCAAAGGTTTCCAAGCTGAAATTATTCTTCAAGGCAAGGACTACTCAAGGACCCAAAAACTCGACTATGAGAATATCAGCTTCAGGTGTAGGAATTGTTTCGAAACGGGGCATTTAGCACGTCACTGTGGAAAACCGCCAGGGAAAAAAAGGTCGTCCAAGCCCACTTGGTGGACGGGGGTACCAACGGTACCGCGCCCTGAAAGTAAGACCCCCTGAAGAGGCAGAAGAGGTAGAAGTTGAAGACGAAATCAAACCCCTTACTAAGGGGGAAGCAGAAGGCTCTCCCAAGTCGCCAACCCAGCAAGATCCCCTAGCCTCAAGATGGGCAGACTTAGCTGATAAGGAAGACGCTTTAGGCCCGTTGGAAAGCCATTCCATTGACCACAACAATGAATGGAAAATAGTGTCAAAGAGGAAAAAAAACTTCCATCCTAGAAGTGATGTAATGACGCGAAGCCATTCAGGCTCGTTGAAATAGTCTTTGTGTTAGCGAACTAGTACTGAGTTAGGATATCTAGGCTTATGTTTTCAAGTTTACAAGCAAATTTCTATCGATGTAACGAACCCCGGTGGCATGTCCACTGTTATTAATACAAAGCTCCTCGAACCATTTCTGTCAAAAAAAAAAAAATAGTTATGATTAACAAAATATAAAAGTTACGACATTAAAAATGTTATGATCTTAGTAGGATTTCTATAATTACCAATAGGTACACAACAACAATCTTGGCTCTTGAATTTATAGTGTAAAACAAAGATGTCAAATGATATCAATTTCATAATCTAAGTTTGTAAACATGATGGAATGTGTAATAAAACCAACCTACTAAAAAAATATGTTTAAAATGCCCTCACACACATAAAATTAAGCAAGGGAAACATGGTCAAAATTTATCATGCATCTAGCAAAAATTACAAATTTATGAATCCCATTAATCAAGCAAACAAACCATTCAAATATTCATTTACATAGTGGAAATAAACATATCAAATACAACAGAAGAATTGTCTTCTAATGGAAGAACCAGATCGATGCATATAAAGGATGTTCCTCTCAGCCATAGGCTTTTTGTTCCTTTTCTCTCAATAGTAAGTCACCATCGAGCTAATGCTATAAATCCAAGGTGGTTTGGCTCTCTTTGTTGATTTCAAAACTAATAGCTTATTTTATTTAGATATGCTTTTATAGATATTTTTACATACTATGAATTAAAAATTATAAATGGTTTGTGAAGAAATACTCTAGCTTGAAAGAAATGCATTTGTACTTCATAATGTAGAAAGTAGCTTATTTTGCAAGACTAATGATGAAAACACTAATTCATAATTTGTGGATGGTCTATCTGTTGTTAGTTAGCGTAGAAAGTAGCTTATTTTGCAACACTAATGATGCAAACAATACTTCATAATTTGTGAATAGTCTATTTGTACATTTAATTTTAGTCATTTCTTTCACTAACTTTGTTAATTAACAACCTTTAGCAGACACATGCCTGCATGCAAATAAACCTCTCTCGAGGCCACCCGAATGTCAAATGTTACAAACTCCATGCCACATCAAACGTTGTGAACTCCAAGTAATCTTTAACTTCCTCCTCCGTTCTCTTTAGTATTCACCATTATCCCCAATTCTCTTTATATTGCATGCCCAACAATCCAGTCTTTGCTTTGTATGTATTCTTACCATCAAATTAGTTTGCGTGGACTAATAGAGATCACTTTTGTTTAAACACTGTTTGTTTTGGTTGTTGCATACTCATAATCGTACACATCCCAATGGTTTGCTTTCATTAATGTACCGTATGTTACATTGTAGGTCTGATGAAAGAGGACGTTAAACTTCAAGTGGAAGGGGGTAAGAAAATATTGGAAAGAGCTAAAATTCATGGAGATGGGGGCTAAGCGAATATCAGAAATAAGATATCAAGTGTTCAAGAAAGAAGTGGACAAAAACAAAACATAGTGTCCTGAAAATGCTTAAGACCGATGAGGTGAAGGTAAAGATGGAAAGGGTGTGTTGAACCTTATTATTCCGAAGACACCTGGCCACGAGCCTCGTATCACTTCCATTCAAGTTTCGTAATAGTATTACATGGCATGGAATTAGTATTAAAAATAGGGGTATATATATATATGTTTTTGTTTAATTACGCCGAAAGGCGTACACCTATTGATGATGGGCACATTTAATAAGTTTTTAGTGCTTAATTAGTTTTGTATGGACAAGATTAAATATTGATGGAATATTCTTAGTAGTCCCAATAAATCAATGGTTGTGATTTCAACCACTAACTTCCTCACTATTATAAAGACATTAGTTTACATGTTTATTTTTTTACTTTTACTTAATCATATTTAAAATTTACTATGGTGGCTAGCTGATTGCGAGCTATGAGTGATTAAGGTTTCATTTTATATGCCAACCTAAACCTTTGGCCTTCACCAACCACGTTCTGGACACACTGCCTCCTTCCATCCACCTCTGGGTTGTTTCTCTTTCCCGACGGTTTAGGTTTTGCAAGCCGTCATTTCGACGTTCACCAGCCACGAATTTGTGGTTGTGCTAGTTCATTATACATGTTAAGAATGATGTTCATCATCTAAATATGAAATAATAATATAATTTGTGGTGGTCTTTGAATACACATACTTGTTGGAGATGTGGATGAGCCATAATATTATAAAAATTGGTCACATGGATATCCTTTCTATATTTTCAAACTAGGAGACCTAAAATAAATTTCTAAACAATGTAAGCTTAAATTTTAAGCATTCAATTTCTTTTAGTTAGATGTGGCAAAGCTCAAGTTTATTTATGTAGAGAATGTAATCTTAAATTTTAACCTTCCAAATTTAATTTCTTTTAGTTAGATGTGGAAAATCTCAAGTTTATTTATGTATATATTCATTTAGAAACTAAAAAAAACTCACCTCTCTTTTATGATCCTGCCTTTGGATTGTCATCCTAACCTTCGCATGTTGGTGTAGGGTGAATTTATGATGAGCAACCCACTATCATGATATGGAGGATGGATTTACAAGCATGAATATATAAGAAAGATGTAAATATTGAAGTACAAACTACAAGTGTTGCGACAAGAAATGCTGAAATGTTGGTGTTAAAAAGTAAAGATGTAAATATTGAAGTACAAACTACAAGTGTTGTGACAAGAAATGTTGGTGTTAAGAAGTAATACTAGCTAAGCAATAATACTAGTTGAAAACATACACCATGCCTTAAGATGGAATAGCGACCAATAATTGTCATTTATTTGGGTGTAAAGGAAGTAAGTTTCAATCATGGTTAGCAATATGATAAATGTTTCTATTATCTACCTAAATACTAGAAGAGAGTTTGTAAAATTTATTTCTTTATTTCTTAAAATCGCACTTAGAAGGTGTCGTGCCATGCCCATTTCAAGGTACATAATTTGGTAAAATTTGCAGTGGACAGAACTCAACACAATTTTTTCTAGCTTCCACTACCATCTTTGTTTCCAACTTTTCAGCCTTGGGTCTTCCTGTATACGCCAGCTTGTGACTCTTTCCTGTCCCATGATTGAGGCTTTAGAGAAGGGTACTAAGCTTGTATTTTTTATTTTTTTTACGAAAACGTTTAGCGGTTTTATATTAAATGTGGCCTAGCCACTGATCGGTTACATACTGGCAGGGCTTCACTCAGCTGCTGCCTACTTTAAGCTAAAATGCATTGTTGTAAGTGCCAGGATGACATAACACCCCCAAAACCAGTTCAGAAACCTGAAACCAGACTTATTTAAAGCCTTGGCTTCTATACAAAATGCCAAGATACTTAAAATGGCAAAAAACCCTACAGATCAAGGTGCTACAGATCAAGAAGCTAACTACTTTTCTGGACCTTCCCCCCATTCGATGTTTAATTTGGATAATTTTCCTTCAAGTTGGATGATTTTGTCCTCAAATTCATCTTTGGGGCTTTTCAGCTCCTGGTATAGCTTGTCAAGCTCCTCAGTGAATCTGATTTTAACTGTACTGATGTCTTGCTCCAATTGTTCAAGTCGCCTGCCTGCTTCCGTGTCAAGATGCTCCAGAAAGTCAAGTTGAAACTGGAGTGTCTACTTCATTTTCTCCAGCGTATCATCGAGCTGCTTCAATCGCTCCTCTACAGTGAGATTCCGACTGGAACTCACGGCCATCTCTTCTCCTCTTGCTCTTGTGCTCTGAAACCTCTCCTTCTGCTCTCTCCGTGCCTTAGAGTGGGTCTGCTCCTGGACTGAGGGTGCAATCGAATTTATGCTTATTCTCCCGTCTTCCATCATTTCGTCCGTCGATGCAATCCCTGAGAGGTATGGAGGGGTGATCTTGCTGCCTCCTTTTTTCATGTGAATCGATTTCCTGGTCTCCCTCTACCCAAGTTGCTCAGTATCGCGTGCCATCATTGGATGAGATCTGGCACTGTCTTTTCTTGTCCCCCTCTTGCCACTTGCGTGGGCTTTCTGTTGAGCATGAGGTCGGGTCATGGTAGATCCACCATGGAGTGATGGTCGTTTATGATCATTCGTCCTTGTGCCAGCGCGACTCCCTTGTTTGCCTCCTCGTCCGTGTCTTGGTTCAGCTCCCTTAGAACATGGAACACTTGGAAGGAGTCGAAACCTTTAAGGAGCAGACATATTCTGACCAGCAAGTTATTGAGTTTTTCACTTTGGGTTTCTTTAGAGTGGGCTATAGCTCGAATTAACAGGTGGGAGTCTCCTATGATGATCAAGTTTCGGATTCCATTGCTTTTGGATTGGCACAGACCTTGCCAGAGTGCCATTGCTTCTGCATGGTTGTTGGTGGCGGTGCCCAACCCGATCGCGTATCGCACCATGACTTCTTCATTTGGCTTCACAATTATACCTCCTCCCCCTGCTTAACCTGGGTTGCCCTTTGAGGCTTCGTTAAAGGACAGAATGTGGATTTTCCTTTCTCTTTTCCAATTGTCGAATTCACTCTTTCCTGTCCTTATTTCCCAATGCTCTTGGGTTGTAGCTTTGACTTTGCTCCCAATTTGCTGTTGGATTTGGAATTGGTCTCTCCAGAGCTCTTCTTGCTCTTCCATCTCCCTACTGTACTTAGATTGGCGATGGGCGCTAGCCCATTCACCAAAGAGAAATATGATCTTTGCGCTTACTATGGGAGCCCTCCTTTCCTTTTCTCGAAAAATTCTATTATTTCTTTCCAACCAGAGCCCCCAAAGGATGAATCTTGGGATTGCTTGCCAAAGCCTCGAGGCAACACTTTGCTTCTTCAATTGGAATGGATAAAGTTTGGTCCAGCCTTGGAGGAGGGAGTGAATGTCTTGGGGGAGGGGAAGTTCCTTTTGCAACCCAACTGCCAACTTCCAAACTTCTTTTGAGTAGTTACAGTTAAGGAGGAGGTGATCCGAGGTTTCCTCAGCTTGCTGACACAAGGGGCACCTGAAGGGACCCTCCCAACCTTTTTTTTTGAGGTTTTCCCCTATTTGGATACTGTTGTGGCTGAGATTCCAAAGGAACAGGTCTAATTTGGGAATGGTTTTTATATTCCAGATGGATTTCCATATGGATGGGTTGGGTGGGACATGAGGGATGTTTTGGAAGGTAGTGTATCCCAGTGAGGTGGAGTAGGGTTTAGCATTGCTTCCCCATCCTCTCTCATCTTTCCCCTTTTTTCTTAATGGGGATTTCCCCTGCAGACTGAGATTTAGAGAACACCACTCAACTTCTAAGTCCAGGGGCAGGTTGCTCACTGCCCATCCTTGCCACGAATTGTGTCTGTTCGTCCCCCATGTAGAGATGTCGAAGAGCGTCTTTAGATTTTTCCCCTCCATCCATATTTTTAGTCGTTGGAGGTTCTGGTTCATTTCCAGCGACGGGTCACCGAGGATGGAGTCTTCCTAGATTTTAATTTTTTTCCCATTTCCCAACACCCAGGTTAGATGGGGGGTGAATTGATCGATGGCTTTTCTGCAGAGGTTGTAGATTGGGGACCCCTTGGTCTCTCTGCAAGTATTTTCCATGCATCTCTTCCTTGTGCCTCTAAAATATTTCTTCCACGGGGCTTCCTTGCACCACGCTGTGTCACCGCTGACTATGTACCATAGCAGTTTTTCCCCTAGGGCGAGGTTCTGTACCTTGGTGTTTTTGAGGTTGAGTCCTCCTTCCAGGAGGGGTTTTGAGATCTTATCCCAGTTTATTAGATGGAGTCTTCTGCCTGATTGCTTCCCCCCTTCCCACAAAAAACTTCTCTGCAATGCTTCCATTTGTTTAATTGTGGTGCTTGGGGCCAATAGCAAAGAATTTTTGTAAATGGGCACACTTGCCAGGACGTATTTGATGAGTACTATCCTCCCTGCTAAACTTAGCCAATTTTCACCCCACGAGGAAATTCTCTTCTTCAGTTTATCTATTAGGTGGTTCCAATTGGAGGTCCTTAGATTCGCCTTGGAGATCGGGATTCCCAGGTAGGTGAAAGTATCCCATTTAGTATGCCCTTCCATCCCCAAAATTCTGGAAATTTCCATCATCTCATTGGGTGTGATGTTCCAGCCATAAATTTTACTTTTTGTCTGACTTATCTCGCTTCCTGACACTGCAGCATAAGCGTCCAACTCCTCTTTGAATCTTTTTGCTACTAATCGACTTTCCCCTCCTAGGAGCAAGGTATCATCCGCAAATTGCGCATGGTTGATTTCCTTCATGCCTTGGGTTACTTTTAGCCCTTGGAGGTTGCTGCTGATTCTGGCATTTTCCAATTGATAGCTAAGGACTGAGGCTTGAATTGCATATAGCAAGGGCGACAGAGGATAGCCCTGCCTTAAGCCTCTGGACTCTTTGAAGAAGCTTGTCACTCTTCCGTTTACCATGGGGGCTATCCATGGCGCTCCTATGCAGGCTCTTATCCAATTCACAAAGGATTCGTTAAATCTGAACTTCTTCATTACCTCAAAAATGAAATTATGATTAACTCTGTCAAAAGCATTTGCAAGGTCCAGTTTAATAATCATACCTTTATCCTTCCTGCGTAGGCTTGAGTGAAGAGCTTCTTGTACCAGGACTATGTTGTCTGCTATTTGCCTGCCTTTTATGAAACCTCCTTGGTTCTCTGGCACTATGAGAGGGAGGACGTTCTTCAATCTATTTTCAATTACCTTAGTGAGAATTTGATAGCTCATGTTACAGAGGGAGATCGGTGTGAATCGACTGAAGTTGAGCGCTCCTTTCTCTTTGGGGATGAGTGCCAGGAAGGCTGAGTTTGTGCTTCCTCCCAGCTTGTTTCTCGCCTGTGATTTATTTATCATTTTGGTTAGGTCTGATTTGATTATTTCACAGCATTGCTGGAAGAATCTTGTTGTAAACCCATCCAGTCCAGGGGCTTTGTCCAGGTGCATTTGGTTGAGCGCCTCTTTTATTTCTTGCTATGAGACTTCCTCCAGAAGCTTGCGATTGATGTCATCTTTTATTAGCTTTGGAACAACTGATAAGGGGTACATATGGAAAACTATGCTTGCCCTTTCATTTTCCGTGTAGAGAGTTTTGAATGTCTCGAAGGCTGCCTTTCTGATGCCCTTCGGTTAAGAGATTGTAGTGTTTTGGACTTGGATTTCTGTCACAGCCTTGAAATGTTTCCTTGCTTCCACTTGCTTATGGAAGTAACTCATTTTTCTGTCTCCTTCCTTCAGCCAGAGACTTCGAGACTTCTGCCTCCAGTAACTTTCCTCATCTCTGTAAGATTTGTACCATTGCCTTTGAAGTTGCTCCTCCTTGAGTAAGTCCTGCTGAGTAATCTCCTTATTTTCCAGGGCGAGCTGATGACATTCTAGATGCCTTTGAGCTTCTAGTCGTAGGGAGATTGGGTCGGATCGCTTTTTTGCCCAACCTTTTAGCTCGTCCTTGAGCCTTCGCAATTTTTCTTCCCAAACATAAAACGCAGAGCCCTTAACTTTGTTGGTCCATACATTAGAGACTCTTCTCGGAAAATCCTTATCCTGTATCCATGCAGGGTTGAATCTGAAGGGGATGGGCCCCTGGCCTTGCTCTTTCCTAAGCTCTAGGCTGATAGGCTTGTGATCAGAGGTGCTATGGGGGAGAATTTCTGAGGAGGTTGTGAGTCCTAGCGTCAAGAATGAGCTTTGTACAAGGAATTTGTCCAAACGGGCAGCTATGTGCCCCAGACCTACCCTTTTGTTGGTCCAGGTATAGCGCCCTCTAATTGGTTTAGTGTCCATTAAGTCCCATGCAGAGACCAGGTCCTCCACCCACTCTCTGGCTGGGCCCTTTATGATAGCTCCCCCCATTTTTCTTCTTGAGCTAGAGTTACGTTTAAGTCCCCCCTTAGAATAATATTTTCTAGCTCATTATCTGTTAGGTAGTCTTGAAGGGTTTGCCAGCAATCCTTTTTCTCTTCTATATGTTGTGGAACATAAATATTAAAGAGACTTATCGTTTGTCCTGATTCCTTGTGGAGAAGTTGGGTGAATATCCAATGCATGCAAAGGTCGGAGCGGATTAGTTCTATTTTGGAGTCGTTCCACAAAGTGCAGAGTCCTCCTGACGCGCCTCTAGCATTGTCGGCTAAACCTTGGCTTCCTCTCCATATGTTTTTTAAAACTTTTATAGAGTCCTGCTAACTCATCTTGGTTTCCTAGATAAGTAGGATGTCTGTTCTCGTTGCTTTGATTATATACCTGAGAGCTTCTTCCTTCTTTTTGCTGTCGAGACCCCTACAGTTCCAGGATGTTATCTTCATGGGTTATTTTGAGGGGGGGGAGTGACCTCCTTGGGAGGCCTTAGTCAGCTTCCTGGTTTGCCTTACTCTGATTAGTTGCTTGATGGTTGGTTGTGCTCCTTTGAGAACGTCCTTCTAAGTTTCCTGGTCCCTTTCCGATTTTTTGGATTTCCTACCTCTGCCTGGCCTCTTTGGAGTGTCCCAGGCTTCACTTGTACCGTCTATTTCATTCCCTGACGAGATATCTCCCTCCTCAATGCCTTGATCCACCCCATTCCTTGTGGGGAAGATGGGTTTCTCCGTTCCTTCTGCTTCTTTTGAGGTTCCTCCGGTTTCTGGGATTTGGTCACCTCTTCCTTCCTCACCTTGGTCGGTGTTGCTTGGATCCACCATTTCACCTTCATTTTCCAGCGCTTTGAAACTGTTTGTCGTCTCTAGATTTCCTGGGTTGCCTTGAGCAGGAGTTAGGTTGTCCCTTCTTGGGCCTTTGGACATCGTTCTTCCTTTTCGGGGATGCTTCCATCCCTCCTCCCCTGCTTTCTCTGTGCGTGGGGTTTTTGGGTAGTTTCTCTGGAAATGTCCATATTCATGACATCCTCTGCATTTAAACGGTAGCTGTTCATAGTCAAATTTTTGTAGGTGATTCCATTCCCCCACCTTCAGTTTTACCGCTTCCGGCAGGCCTACTTCCAAATCAACTTCCACACATATTCTGGCACAAGAATATTGGTCTTTTGGGTCGGCTTTATCAATGTAATGGCCTAATCCATTCCCGATAGCTTGCAGCGACGAGGAGTTCCAGCAGTGGATTGGTAGATTTGGAAGTTTGACCCAGACCGGGACGTCTTTTGGCACATCCGAGGCTGGATCGAAGTTTGGAGTCCATCGATTCAGATAAAGGCCCTGTGTGCCCATGAAGTATGGCCCGTTCCTGAAGATTAAGTCACGATCCTCCTGGGATATGAACTCGAAGATGAAGTAGCCCCTTCCAACGGCGTAGCAGGTTACACTATTTTTTAATAATGACCTTCAGTTCCTTTGGATCCAGTTGTCTGTTGTCCTGGTTGAGGGCCAGAGCCCCATGAACTGACCTACTGGACCTCGCTCTGATAGGGAGAGTGCTACCTTCATTGGCTGTTCCGGGGGAAGATTGATTTCTGGTACATCCTCCAGTCTTCTTACAAAGCTTGACGGTTCACCTTGGATCGCTTTCTTCCTACATGTAGTGACTAGTTTGCTGAAGGACGCAATTGGGGAGAGAGGGGGCGACGACTCCCCTCCACCATGGCTCGACATGGCAGCAGAGGCATGAACCCTAGCTCAACTTTTTTCCTCCGCGCGCATTCACGACGGAAGATGTTCTTGCATATGAGCTTGTATTGTTAATAACACCATATGTTAAGAAAAAAATAAAAATAAAAAAAAAGAAGAAGGTTTTTTTCCAACTTTTTAGCCTTGGGTCTTCCTATATATGGCAGTTTGTGTCTCTTTTGTGTCCCATGATTGAGGCTTTAGAGAAGGGCACTGAGCTTGTATTGTTAATAACACCATATGTTAAGGAAAAAAAGAAAGAACAAGGTTATAGCAAGGTAGCGGGGCTGTATAAATAAACATTAAATATGCTAAATATCTATTTTTGCAAATGCAATGACCCTTAGTAAGGTATTTCCATGATCATCTCGAGGATATACATGCCTTTCAACTACTGAGGTGGTTTGGAGTGCATCCCTTTACCATTAATTTTGAGGTTTTCCATCAAGATTGTTGTCAAATCTCCTTAGTCCAAGCCTTGTTTTTAGAAATGGTGGTGATCTAGTGAAGAAGAAGCGGAATCCCAAGAATAGGCGCAAAGAATATATGGAAGTCTAAGGATGGGAGCGTTTCATAGTGGAATTGATGAACCGCTTTCCTAAGGCGTTTCAGGAAGAAATTTGGGGCAGATTCATGTAAGAATAGTCCATGTAGAGTAGAACTAGGTATTTCATGTGGTCAAGGTAGAAATTTGGGGCAAATTCATGTAAGAATAATCCTAGAAGCTTGAAGCGGAGCCAACTGAAAGGTTTACCTGCAATGCGAGTGGTGATGCTCCGAAGGTTTACATATAAACATTGAACATTGATTCAATAATGAATAGTGATTCTCCGAAGGTTTACATATAAACATTGAACATTGATTCAATAATCAATAGTGATGCTCCGAAGGTTTACATATAAACATTGAACATTGATTCAATAATGAATAAAGTTTAGGAACATTATATATATATATATATATATATATATATATATATATATATATATATATGTTAGAGACATTAATATCAGTCATAGTGTTGTGTGATAGCAGTTAATGCAAAGCTTATGAGTATTTAACAAGTGCATAGTTGGTTAGTATTTAATAATCGCAAGTGCATGTAAATAATAGGTTACATCACATATAATTAATTTCCATAAAAAAAAAAATTGTAAATAAATAAAAAATTATCTCAATAAAATGAAATTAAGAAAATTAGTAAATGTTTTTTATTTTACACAAAATCAAAATTAATAAAGAATATTAGAAAAGATAAGATAAAATTTTAGAATCGAGCAAATTAATATGAAGTCAAAGCTATTTGACTCAAAATATTATTATAGTACTTTCTTTGGAAGGTGATAAGGTGCTTTCTTTTAACGGACTTTGTTTGTTATCAATGTAATGTCTAGGTAATCCAATAACATTATGAGAAATATAAGTGAAATAGTAGAATATATAAGATGAGCGATTTTGGAAGATAGATAAGTGGAAAAAAAATGATTAAGAAATTTGAAAAGATGATAATGTAGGGGATATTTTATTTTTAATATTTTTTTCTAAAGAAGAAAAGAAAATATGAGCATGGATTTATTATAATGGATAGATGTATCATTCTTGATGTAAGTAATTGAAGTAGTTTGTTAGTGATACCAATATCTCTAAGATTGTATGGTAGGTACTATATGGGATGAATTGGAAAAAGAGGAATACATACAAGGAAGGGG
The DNA here is from genome assembly GCA_009831015.1 of Picea engelmannii. Taxonomy (NCBI): domain Eukaryota; kingdom Viridiplantae; phylum Streptophyta; class Pinopsida; order Pinales; family Pinaceae; genus Picea; species Picea engelmannii. Next base: position 19,405 of record WSFP011352863.1, on the reverse strand, counting down.
ACTATATGCATTACACATTGCTTATCATGTACAAGATTTAGAGGATTACATAAACATGGTTGTCTTACCCTTTAGTGACTTACAAGAATGAGAATAGAGGAAACAATATCACCCATATTTCATCTCTCATGGCCATGGTTGATCACATTAATCATATGTTTAGAAGGAGAATGAATGGGGTTTATAGATAAAATGTTATCACTTATGGTTTTGATCCTCCATTTTTTAAAGGAAATATAACTTGGAATAACTCTAATTTTGAAGGGCCTATACTAATTTTGAATTTGAATATTTTTTGGGAAGTAGTTGTTGGTATCTATATGGAGAGACCAAATTCTCGTTGCAAAAACCAAATGAGATGATGGATAAGGAGAAACAGAAGGAAAACTATGATCTTGAGGATGAAGCGATTGAAAAGGGAAACATGAACAAAGAGAGAAGTAGAAGATGAGGGTCGCCAGAAAATGTTCCCATCAAACCACTATTTTTTATACATCTAAATGAATTATCTCAAGTACAAATAATGTAGGATAAAGGTAAATGGGTTGCCTCTAATAGCTCCTCCCAAGCTAAATTTTGTATTGATCTCTCAAGATTTACTTCCAAACATGAAGAAGGGAACTCATAGCATACTTTGCAAGAATTGGAAGACTTGAAACAAAATACCAAAACAAAGAGAGATTCAATTATGGATGAATATATCTAGTTGTGTGCTAAATCCTTTGTGGTTTACCTTGACTAAACTAGGTGTAGGGAGATAAGGCTCATCATATTCTAGATCTTTTCTGGCATAAAAAATACTACATAGAAGTCCATCTAGATAAGAATTCCCTCATATGTGAAAATTTGGGACAATACCAATAGAGGGGGCCTATACCAACAAATGTTGGGAGACAAGTTGAACAACTTTTGAAAACTTAGGACAATACCAATAGAGGGGGCCTATACAAACAAAGCTTGGGAGACAAGTTGAACTACTTCTCAAAATTTGGGATAATACCAATAGAGGGGGCCTATACCAAGAAAGGTTGGGAGACAAGTTGAACTACATCATTAAAACACACAAAGAAATTTTCTTCCTCAATTCGACAAAATGGATGCATGCAAAAAAAATCCCATTAAACTTGAGGAGGTCATCTCTGTCGGTAAGATTTCAAGGATTATGACTACTAAAGTCTTACTACCCTACTAACAATAATTTTCTATATTTATATATATTTATATTTTCTTTTAACGATTTAAGATTATGGATAATCGACTTTAAGTTGATATACATAATGTTATGTCAAATTAGGGAGTTCTCTCCAAACTATGAAAAGACATATAGACACCTAGTCCAAATCGTCCAAATCTTGTACTCAAAATACAAAAGTGAGTTGGTTAGATATTTTGTATTAATAATAAGTTAAAGTATCGACATAAATGTAAATATAATTCTTTAGAATTAGATAAAAATAATTTTATATATTGTTTATTATTAAAATAGTAATTAACATTTTTTTATTTAAATTCAAAATAATTTAAATAAATAAATTTATTATTATGTATTTTTTTAAACTCAAACCTTCACTTCGGACAGACTTGTGAATAACCTAAATTAAATCTAATTAAAGATATCTAGAAATTATAAGAAACTTAACAAACTACTAAGGTCAGTTTAATGTCGAAATTTTGGCCTTCGTGTTAGATTCATTGAATCTCACACTCTAACAACCTAAATTAAATCTAATTAAAGATATTTAGAAATTATAAGAAACTTAACAAACTACTAAGGTCAGTTTAATGTCTAAATTTTGGCCTTCGTGTTAGATGTTAATGGTGCCAATATTAAGATATTGAATCTCACACTCTAACGACTAAATGAAAGTCTCTTATTTGGAAATTACCGTCCAATTTCAATACGTTGGCCACAACACTATTGACAAAATGAGAAACAAAGAAGATAATATAGAGAAGATAGGCTGGAAACAAGAATGTGTAGAGAATATAGCGCTGAGTGCATTTTATTAACGGAAAAGAGCTGAGCTAAATAAGCTCCAACAAGTCAAGAGGATCAAGAACTAGGACATAAATCCTAGAATAGACTCGTACAACTGGGAGTGTACAATCACTACCACGTTGAGGTTTACAACTAAAACTCCCTCTTAAACTCAACATTTACAGACATCAATAGTAATAAAGCCTAAGTGTTGCATTTTGAAATTAAAAAAATGGATTTACCCAATGGATTTAAACAAAATAAAAAAAGAATTCAAAAATGAAAAATGTTAAATGGTCTATGTCTCAGCTAGGCTTACAATACGTAACAACAAAAATAGACTTCAACTTTTCACTTGAGCTGGGTTTTTTCATTCCCTTCTTGCAAACTCTGTATTGTTCTAATGTGGTCATTTTTTTTATTTTAGCATTGATACTGAAGGCTCTATGTTTGGCCTTCTTTCTTTGTCTCTACAACTTCATATTCATAATTTGATTAGGCTTCTTATGCATGCTTATTTCATCTTATTCTGCAGCAAATTTGTATTTGATAGTGGGTTCATGCCACCACTGCAAACTATCACCAACGCCCTTCACAGCTTGGGCTACACAGTAAACCGACTATTTCCACATGAACTCAGAATAAACTCTGATTTCTTCGAAACTCCATTGCATGAAAATGGTTTCAAACTGGTCTTTATTGAAATCCTCATCCATGTCTTCGTCTTATTCTTTTGGCTTCTCACATGCATACTCAAACAACTTGTCAATCTGATATAAAAAATTATAACGAGAACCATATTGGTTCTCTTCTTTTTGTTCTTTCTGAGAGCATTTACCATCATTATCATCATAGATTGACTATTCAATCCATTTCAAATCAGCATCAACACTATTTTCTTCTTCAGTTGCTTCATTGACAGTCATAAGTGTAGTGGCTTGAATGCTTTTGTCATCAAACCTTGTTTCAATTACTGCTTCTGCAGTCACCAAATCATCCACCAGGTTTTGAATGCCAAGTAGGCTTCCTCCTCCAAACATCAATTCATCAATTTTCTTCTTCTCTTACATTATTTGAAGGCACTCATCATAAGATAGGTTATCGTCATCAAATTCAACTTCAAGATTTCTTACCTATGTTTTAGAGAGGCCAATTTTTGCACAATATTCATCAATCATTATTGATGTGAATCCTTTTTTTTCATCAACAAACACTACTCGAATCAATTAATCGATGGAGGTTGTTGTACTGATAGCTTCACCATTAGTTTATGCAATTTTCTCATGCTCTTCTTCACACACAGATGCACCTTCTTTCTCTTCATCTGGTAGCTCTTCTTCACACACATATGCTCCTTCATTCTGGTCCTTGAATCTCACACTCTAACGACTAAAAGAAAGTCTCTTATTTGGAAATTACCGTCCAACGTCCAATTTCAAGATGTTGGCCACAACACTATTGACAAAATGAGAAGCAAAGAAGATAATACAGAGAAGACAGGTTGGAAACAAGGATGTGCAAAGCATATAGCACCAAGTGCATTTTATTAAGGGAAAAGAGTTGAGCTAAATAAGCTCCAACAAATCAAGAAGATCAAGAACTAGGACATAAATCCTAGAATAGACTCGTACAACTGGCAGTGTACAATCACTTCCATGTTGAGGTTTACAACTAACATTCCCTCTTAAACTCAACATTTATAGACATCAGCACTAATAAATCCTAAGTGTTGTATTTTGAAATAAAAAAAAATGGATTTACCCAATGGATTTAATCAAAATAAAAAAAGAATTCAAAAATGAAAAATGATAACTGGTCTAAGTCTCAGCTAGGCTTACAATACGTAACAACAAAAATAGACTTCAACTTTTCACTTGAACCGAGTTTTTTCTTTCTCTTCTTCCAAACTCTGTATTGTTCTAATTCTTTGTTGCTACAACTTCATATTCAGAATTTGATCAGGCTTCTTATGCACGTTTCTTTCATCTTATTCTGCAACAAATTTGTATTTGACAGTGGGTTCATGCCACCACTGCAAACTATCATCGACGCCCTTCATAGCTTGGGCTACACAGTAAACATACTATTTCCACATTAACTCAAAATAAAATATGATTTCTTCAAAACTCCATTGCATGAAAATGGTTTCAAACTAGTGTTCATTGAAATCCTCATCCATGTCTGTGTTATTCTTTTGGCTACTCACATGGATACTCAAACAACTTGTCAATCTGATATAAAAAATTATAACAAGAACCATATTGGTTCTCTTCTTTCTGTTCTTTCTGAGAGCAGTTACCATCATCATCATCATAGATTGACTGTTCAATCCATTTCAAAACAGCATCAACACTATTTTCTTCTTCATTTGCTTCATTGACAGTCATAAGTGTAGTGGCTTGAATGCTTTTGTCATCAAACCTTCTTTCAAGTACTGCTTTTGTAGTTATCAAATCATCCACCTGGTTTTGAATGCCAAGTAGGCTTCCTCCTCCAAACATCAATTCATCAATTTTTTTCTTCTCTTACATTATTTGAAGGCACTCATCATAAGATAAGTTATCATCATCAAATTCAACTTCAAGATTTCTTACCTATGTTTCAGAGAGGCCATTTTTTGCACAATATTCATCAATCATTATTGATTTGAATCATTTGTTTTCATCAAAAAACACTACTCGAATCAATTAATCGATGCAGGTTGTTGTACTGATAGCTTCACCATTAGTTTATGCAATTTTTTCATGCTCTGCTTCACACATAGATGCATCTTCTTTCTCTTCATTTGGCAGCTCTGCTTCACACACATATGCTCCTTCATTCTAGTCCTCTGATAGTTGTGCTTCAAACACAGATGTTTCTTCATTTTGTTCCTCTGGTAGCTCTGCTTCAGACACAGGTTCTTCTTCTAGAGTGGAAACATTCGATAAATTGTTTCTCCCTCTTTCATTATACAATGTTTCCAGAATACTCCAATCTTATTTCAAATATGTCGTTGTTGCAATCTTTTGCAACATACTGTCATCCAAGGCTTGTTGGATGAGATGCAATGCTAATGCATCCCTTTCCTAATCATGTATATTATGATAACAGTCTACAAGACTCAAATAAGCATTCATTATAAGAGACCAAAATTCAAAATTATTACCATTATACTGTGGCGGTAATGGTAGATTCATGCTCATGTTGCTCCAAATTTATTCAATTTTCATCTGATCTTCTTCTTGTGTGAGCTCCTCAGGTACAACTGGAACCTCTTCATTTATCTTTGCAAAATATGCTGCCATTTCTTTGTTGTTCTCATTCCATATATGTCTGAGATCTCTTCTGGACTTCCTGAGTCGTCTTTGTTGACCCATGACAACGTTTCTTGGTGGTTTATTCACCAATTTGATCACACTTTTGGATGCGCTATTCTATCTTGTCACACTGATACTAATTGATGCAAACAAACAAGTTCTCTTCCTGTTTCATGCACGTAAAACTAGGTCTGCGAAGTTCTCTCCATGACTTCGGGCAGAAAAACACAAGGTAAACCACTTCTTTAGCTCCAATCTGGCTGGATCTGACTATCTGAGCATGAGATCTACAGAGTCAAAACTCTAAGCTTTGTTCTTTATCAACTGTAACCCTTTAATGGAGAAACCAAGCTATCTGAGTGTACTCAAGAGAAAAAAAAAATTGAAGGTCAACTTCTCATGTGACCAGGAGCGAATTGCTGCAAAGATCAATGGTCCTCGTTGATCTGAGATCAATGTCTCACAATTACTTTGGGACTTCGTGTCTTCGGGCCTTCGGGGCTCCGTGCAATATTCTTTTCTTACCTATCAATCCTCTGAACTCGTGAACCCTCGAACAGGGGAAGAGATCGACGGTCTCAATTACCCGTCGAGATCTACTACTTAGAATTACTTCAGAACTCCGGACTTCAGAGATATTCCACTGCTCTCAATCAAAATACTCACGAACTGCCGTAGTGGCGAACTGTCTGGAGAGATGTAAATCGAATGATCCTCATACCTCTGCAAACCAATGACCAAGATCTTCTTCGGAACTCCGACGTTCGGGAGTTTTTGTTTGCTAATATGTGCAATCCTCCAAAGTGTGGGATCAACCTCCACGTGTCCTCTTGATTTGACGACTGAGATTTAGTTCGGCCTTCGGGAGTTCTGGAAACACTGTACTGTGCTTTCTCCGAACCGCAAACTAGTGAAATAGAAGATCCTTAGTCCACGTGTCTTCGTCGATGGATGGTCCAGATGAACTTCAGGCAACCGACCCTTCAGCGATTTTGTCTCCCTCACACTTCTTAAGCCTCCGAAGTGCTCAAGCACCGAAGTGTGGGATACAGAGAAAACTTTATTGGTTTCTTCAATAGAATATACAGAGATGTTATTGGTATTGGAGTTGTCCTCAATTTCGGAGTCAGCAGTGAATTCGTGGAGGAAATTAGGCCTGGGGCTTGCAGTTGGAAACAGTGCAGAGATTAACAAAAAGCATATGATTATCACCATATAAGAATTTCAATAAATGCCTCTGCTTCAATGGAATGGACAATATAGAAGAAATCCACTCTATCCTCTGAAGAATAATAAATTGATGCACGATATGTTTGTCAAGTTAGATCTATTGAGAACTTAGCTGGGAAAACAATTGAGAGATGCAAGGAAAGGTGAATGCTCTATTTATAAGCGCTTCGAACCACTACTTTGACGAATTTGTTGTTGAGTCGACCAAGCCTTTGTCATTGAAGAAATCAAACGTGCCATTCTTGAAACTCCATGGGGCTTATTGAATCCACAATTATTTGATAAAATTACCAATAGTTTATTAATCATTCCCTTAGGAATCTTATTATGAACAAGCCTGGCCTGACCATTCGTCTGGTAGAACCAAATCTACACTGCCATTTGTCATATGTGATTCTCGGATCCCATGGAAGAATATGGCGACGAGGCATATGATTTTCGCAGATCACGAACGTACGCCTTATTCATGAAAGATTTAAGGTGAATTTGTATTGAAAGGTCATCACGGTATCTGATGTATCAAATCCAATTTATTAATAAACATGAAATGCGTGAACAATAATTGTAGATGGAAGATTTCAAACTCGAGGTTTTCAAATTTTGCAAGGAGCTTTGGATGACATTTTAATGATTTACACAATTAAAGTTGAAGAATTTTGTTCAATAACTTTTTATGTGATTTTCATGCTGATCTTGTAGCAACAGAAAAACTTGAAGGCATACATCTACTTTGATGGAGTTTCCTGTGATTTTGAGTCTTAAAAACTGAAGAATTTGTTTAATTTTTTGGCAAAGAGCTTCATGTCATATAGTTATTTTTCACATCTAAATCCGGCTCTGGTTTTAAATAGTAAATTAAACCTCTTAACTTATAAGGACAACATTGAAGAACTCTATCATAATTTTACAACTACCCTTTCCACTTCTATTAACAAGTTCTCTTTCGAGGTGTCCCATAAAAAGAATAATAGAAAAACGAACCCTTGGTATGATAAAGAATGTAAAATTGCTAGGAAAGCCATTAGGGATGCTTCTAATGATCCCTTAAAACTCGATAAGATCAATACGTAAAAATCCCTAATTAAAAGGAAAAAAAGATACTATATCAATAAAAGGCAAGAGCAACTTTCACAACTATACAAGTTGGACCCTAAGAAGTTCTGGAGTCAAATTCTAAAACGCAATACTAAAGAAAATAATAAGATTCCCTTAATGGACTGAAATTCCTACCTTAAAAGTCTTTACGAGTTCCCTAATGCCATGGACACCATTCCTATTGTCCCTACAAAGGAAGAAGTTTTTTCTTTAGATGACATAGAATTTGGGGTTAAGTGGCTCACAAATGGAAAATCTAAGGACATTGAAGGCTACTAAGATGAAATTTTTAAAATCGGAGGGCCAATACTTATCCCTCACATACACAAGCTCTTCAATTTAGCAGTCAAGAAGGGATTCCCTAAACCCTGGACACAAAGCCTCATTGTTCCTATTTTTAAAAATGGAGATAAAAACATTCCCTCTAATTTTACGACCATTATGATTAGCCCGATTTTAGCCAAGATTTATGGAATTATTTTGGAAAAGAAGATTAACATTTGGCTAGAAATTCAAGGTAAAGGAGCTAAAATCCAGGCCGGGTTTTGGAGATACCATTCAACTCTGGACCATATTGTTACCTTTAGGATCATTGTAGAGGAGTTTCACAATACTAAAACAAATCTTTTTTGTTGTTTTGTTGACTTTAGAAAATCTTTTGACATGGCTCCTAGGAAAAGCCTTTGGAATAGGTTGGAAGAGATAAAAGTGCCTCTCGATTTGAGGGTTGTTGCAATAAGGATGTATGAGAACGTTATTTCTAAGTTTAAAAACACTGAGGGCTGGTCACAAGAGATTAATTGCAATATTGGAGTCAAACAAGGTTGTCCCTTGTTCGCTACCCTTTTTTGCATATACATTGATAAGTTAGAAGAATGCTTAGAAAAAGAAGGTTGTGTCAGCCCTACTCTCACTAGTATAGTCATCAATATTCTTCTTTAAGTCGATGATATCATTCTTATGGCAAGCAGTCCCCATGATTGTCACATACCCCGTTGCGGCGTAATAGATTTTTTTTTTCGCCTTTTCTCGAGGGACAGAATCCCCAAAATCCTACGGGGCTTAGTATAGGCTGCAGACGCCTCCTCTTCTTTGACAGAGTCTCTGCGTGACCTCTCGGTCTTAAGGATCATTCAGTTTCTTTTATGAGCCAAAGTGACTCCTTCGATTCCTTGCTGAAATCTCTATTCAATCAGTCCACAGGTCCTTCAGAAGTTCCCCTGTGTGAACAACACTAGGCGTGAGCTCCACGACTCCCCAGTGACCACAATGCTATGACCAAGGCCTATTCCCAAAGGCGCTTGTCGCAACTTTCCATCTCACGAGTTCGCGAGTCGAAGCTCTCGACTCCTCCTTTCTAATCTCGCGATACCCGAGATCACGAAATGGGTATAACTCCCTTCTGTCAGCACCCTCCGTGCATGACCACCAGCTAGGATAAACACTAGCTCCTGTCGCAACTCGTGAATTCACAAGTCGAAGGGTTGAATCTCTGTGCTCTTCCCGTGTGAACCTCCAAAACTTGGAAGTCAGCAAGGGTTGACCTTCCTTTCACGCTTCTCGCAACTTGCCACTTCGCGAGTTGTAGCGTCGAGCTCCCATGCTCATATCTCATGAATCCCCAAGACGCAAGAAGTCAACGAAGTGTTGACACCTTTTTCCCAAGCGACGTGTGTCCTCCTATCAAAAACGCGGGCCCCACCTTGTCGTTCTACCACGTGTCTACACTCGTGCCTCGGCTCTCGGCACTTCGGAACTTCTGATATCGAGGAGAGGTCCTCTCAACCTCCAAAACTCCAAAGGCGCGACACACACGATGAAGCTCCTCATCCAACGGTCCTCCCTTGACCTATATCCAATGACTATCCTTTCTCCTCGCGATTTCTCAACTCGCGACTTAGAGCACCCAACTCCTGGGCTCTCATCTTGTGAACCTCCAAGTTTGCGAGATCCCTCGATTTATTCCACCTATCCTCCTCAGATGGATGCTCTTGATATTCTCGCTACTTTTCCACTCGCAAAGTTTAGGCACCCAACCTTGGCACCTTCCCTTCACGAAACCCCAAGAAGCGATGTTAGCTTTCCCTCTCACATTCTCGCTATTCGAGACTTCGCAAGTTGAAGGGTTGAACTCTTGTTACCTTATCTCACGAATCCCCAAGATGCGAGAGGTCAACGGGTGTTGACTCATTTCACTAGGTGACATGTGTCCGCCTATCTATCACACGGGACCACCTTGAAGTTCTACCATTTGTCCCTCGTCCCCATCTTTGGCACTTCACGACTTCGCTTCTCGAAGCGCTACCTCCTTTGTATCCTGACACCCGAATTGATGAGATCCTGAACTCCTCTCTACTCCTTATCGCAACTCACGACTTCGGGACTTTCGGGACAAAAGTCTCGACCTCCTATCCGCTAATATGCCGAAATTACGAAATTTTGACACGTCCTCAATGCGGGTCCCACAACGAAACTTCCTGCCTTTTTGGAGTTTCGGACTTCGCGACTTCGCGAATCCTGATGCTAAGCTTTCAGTTCTTCAACCCACAAAACCCTGAAATATTGAGTTCTGATGCACTTCACCAATAACTGGCTCAAGAAAATCCTTCGCCCCTTTGGGACTTCTCCTTTCGCGGCCTCGCGAATCTTGAGGCAAGGGTTTTAACCCTTCAACTTGTGAATCTACAAAATGAGATTTTGCGAGTGATCCAACAGTCCTTGTTGACCCAGATCCTACGGTCCGATTTATCCCAAACTTAAAACTTGAAAATAGGCTTACCGTAACTCCCCTACACCTCTGGAAGATGTGACAACTCTCGGAACTTCGTGAATTCTCCATAGAGAATTCCGACCATCCAATGCCTCCTTGACGACTCTTGTGAAGCGAACATGGTATTCCTTCGCTGATATTTTGGGATTTCAACATGATCATTCTTCCTCATACAGGGTTACTAATACTTGAGCCTTCAAATCCTTTTTCCAGGTTCTTGGTGAGCTTTCTAAGAAGGGTGTCTCTATGGGGAGATCTATCCAGGTTATTACTTGAGACAGATAAGGGTAGAGATTTCCCGTGAACAGACTTGAAGTCTGAATCAATTCAATATGTGTATAAATAGCGATTTATAAAACATAATCCATACATAGTATTTCCATTATAAGCATGCAACCACCATTTCTAAATCAAAACACTACACAGGTAGTCTTATACGCAAACCATTCATAACACTGCACATACTATGAGCATACATGTCAGCATATAAATTTCAAGATGCAAGATGTAAAAACACTTATCAGAAATAACACCAGATGTATTTGCGAATGATGAGAGGGGTGCTCGTTTCCACCCAACCGTAGGCTCAACAAATCCCAATGGATTTACCACTAGCCACCCCCGAGCTGAGACCACGATGCTGCGAGACTGGGTCTCTATTTTCCAGTGACCGAGAATGAAGGTTACTCTCCTTCTTCTCTACTATCACTCACTCTGTGTTTTTCTAGAGTTCCTCTTCCTCTTTCCCTCGCAACCACCCCCTTCTCGCTTCTCGCTCACACCTTTTTCCTCTTGCGAGGTTGCGTGTGGCACGATTTCCCTCACACTGGTCAGGCCTGACGGCTCTACAGATGGGCAGTTCACCCCCCCCCATCCCTCATTACTCATGATAATCCCTTTACCTACCAATCCTAACGAGTCATTTAATTCGGGACCAACGAGCTTCTCTTGGTTCTCCGGGCCAGTGAAGTCCAAATACGGTATTGGTTTCGGTGGAAGTTAACGCCACCTTTCCAGGTGCCTTCCACCACCTTTCTTCAGCCATCGTGGTCTCTTTTTCAGAATATCCCCTCTTAGCAGTCCTGTAATATATATTCATAATATTAGTCACATTCACCGACCTTTTTCACAAGGTCCATTCACATCACACATTCACATTTTTGGGTTTGCCACAATTCTTGGCCAATATAGTTATTTTTACAAACTGGGGAAAACTGGGTGTTAAAATTCCCTCCCCCTTAAAGGAACATCATCCTCAATGTTCTTATCTATCAACATGACATGTATGCATAGAAGTAAACAACATTGGATATGCCTGTCTCATGGCATCCTCCAATTCCCATGTAGCCTCATCTGGGCCAAAATGTGTCCATTGCACCTTGACCTCTGCAATGGTTCAATTCTGAAGCGGAGTTTCCTTTCTGTCCAGTATGCATTGAGGTTCTGGTAGAAATTATCCCTCTGATTCCACCTAAATCACAGACCAATCAATTATATGGTTAGCATCATGTACATATTTCTTCAATAATGAGACATGGAAAACATTATGTGCTCTGACTGTGCGAGGAAGTGCTAACCTATAGGCTACAGGTCTCACTCTATCTAGAACCTCAAAGGGTCCACAATAACGAGGTGCCAACTTGGCACAAGATCCCATTTTCAGAGAACTCTTCCGGGGTCTAACTCTGAGATATACATGGTCTCCCGTTTTGAACTCTCTTGGAGTTCTCTTTTGGTCAGCATAACTTTTATGTCGGTTCTGGGCGACCTTCAGGTTTTGTTTTATCTGAGTCACCTGCTATTCCATTTATTTCAACATGTCGGGTCCAAAAGAAATCTTGTTTATGGGATTACTCCAGCTGACTAGATTGTTACACGGTCTACCATAGAGGGCTTCGAAGGGGCTCATCTTCAAGGATGTTTGGTAGCCGTTTTTGTAGGTGAATTCTACCAGTGGTAGGTAGTCTTCCTACTTCTTGGGTTGATGCATTACATTCATTCTTAGCATGTCTTCAAGTATTTGGTTCACTCATTCTATTTGTCCATCGGTTTAAGGGTGATAGGCGGTGCTAAACAAGAATTTGGTCTCTAAGCCAGCCATCAATGATTTCCAAAAGTTAGAAGTAAATTTCGTGTCTCTGTCAGACACGATCTCGTTCGACATACCATGCAGTCTGAATATCTCCTTCATGAATACCTGGGTGATGTCTATTGCCTTGCAAGTCAACCTGACAGGGATGAAGTGAGAATACTTGCTCAATTTATCCACCACCACCATAATGGCGTTATTCTGTTTGTTTGAGGTGGGTAATCTAGTCATGAAATCCATGGAGATGGTTTCCCATTTCCATTCTGGGATTGGTAGAGGTTGTAATAATCTTGCTGGGTGTCGGTGTTCTACTTTAACTTGTTGGCACTCTATGCATTTGGCTAGGTACTCAATTATGTCTTTCTTCATTCCAGGCCAATAGAATTGTCTCATAGTAGCCGTGATCATCTTCTGGTATCATGGATGACCAGAATAGGGTCTTTTATGTAGGTCATCTAGTATGAACCTCTTCAAGTCGTCACAATATGGGATATAAAATCTGCTTCTGTAAGTGAGCAGACCTCCTTCGGTCATCTGATAGCCTTCATATTTTACTCCGGCGGGTTCTCGTTGTAGGTACATAGTCACAGTCTGGACGAAGGGATCTGTTTCTTGTGCATTTCTGATTCTTTCCTTGACATCTGTATCGCAAGTGCTCACCGCTACCAGGTGAACTGTTTTCATACTTCTGCTAAGGGCATCGACCACCTTATTTTCCTTTCCTTTATAGTGTTTGATATCGAAATAAAAATTGCTAAGGAGGGCCATCCACCTAGCTTGTCTAGCATTGAGATTTGGTTGATCAAACAGGTACCGTAATCCATAGTGATCTGTCATAAGTACAAATTTTCTCCCCGGGAGGTAATGCCTCCACATTTTCAAGGCATGCACTATGGCATCTAGCTCTAGATCATGGGTCACATAGTTGACTTTGTGCTCATTCAATTTTCTGGATTCATAGCAGATCACACTTCCTCCCTGCATAAGGACTCCTCCGAGCCCTTCCTTATAGGCATCTGTGCACACAAGGAAGTTAGCTTTTGGATCGACGATTTTCAACACAGATGCATGGGTCAATAGATGTTTCAGGGTTTGAAATATTTCTTCACATTTTTTTGTCCATAGGAATCTCGTCCCCCTCTTCTGGAGGGCAGTTATTGGACAACCAATCTTGGAGAATCCTTTTATAAATCTCCTATAGTATCCTGCTAGTCCCATAAAGGATCTGATGTCTGAAACATCCTTTGGGGTAGGCCATTCCATGATAGACCTGATTTTGTCAGGGTCTACTGCTACTCCTTCTTCGGAGAGAACATGGCCTAAGCAATGTATTTGTTTATGGAAGAATTCACATTTGTTGAATTTGGCATAGAGCTGATGTTCTCTTAGCACTTGCAGGACAAGTCTAAGATTCTCTTCATGCTCTTTTCTGTTCTTGGAGTAAATTAATATATCATCAATAAAAACAAGCACAAATTTGTCTATGAATTTGCAGAGTACATTGTTCATCAAGCACATAAAAGTGGCAGGGGCATTGGTCAACCCAAATGGAACTACCACAAACTCATAGTGACCATACCTCGTTCGAAAGGCAGTTTTATGAATGTCTTCACCCTTGATTTGGACTTGATGTTATCCCGACCTCAAATCAATCTTTGAGAAAATAGACACACCCCCCAATTGATCGAATAGGTCATCGATCTAGGCAAGGGGTACTTGTTCTTTATGGTTACCTTATTGAGTTTCCTATAATCTATACATAGCCTAAGGGTACCGTCCTTCTTTTTCACGAACAAGACTGGTGCTCCCCACGGAGACACGTTGGGTCGAATATAGCCTTTATCCATCATTTATTTTAATTTCATCTTGATTTCAACTAACTCTGGTGTCCTCATATGGTAGGGTGTCCTAGACACTGACACTGCTCCTAGTGCAAGTTCTATCGACAAGTCTATGTCCCTTCTCGGAGGTAAACCTGATACCTCTTCCGGAAACACATCTCTGTATTCTCTCAGGATAGGGTGATCGTTAGGGCTTGGTTTGTCACCTTCGATTGTTTTCAACACCTGTATTTCATATAGGGTACATCCCTTTGAAAAATACTTTCTCATTTGCAGAGCTGATATTTGTCTCACTGAAACAGGTTTTCAGATGCCTTGAAGGGTTATCTTTTTCCCTTCTTTACTTACACATTCTAAGGTTTTGTGGTAACATTCCAATCTAGCTTTATGGGTGGCTAGCCAGTCCATACCAATCAACAAATCATACGATCCTAGGGGTAATAAGTTAAAGGTTGTTTGGGTGGGGAATTCACCCAACATTAATTGACAGGCTGGTATGACCTCTGCTACCCTTCTTTTGGTGCCAGTGGCCAACTGTACCAACCAGGGCTTGGTATGTTTTTGTGGCTGTAGTTTACACTTATCAACAAATTTAAGGGCTATATAACTCAAATTTGAACCAGGGTCAATTAAAATAGACACTAGATGGTTGGAAATCATACCTTCTATTTCCACTAATAAAGCTTGGTGGTCGGCTTGGTTATTATCCAAGGCTGCATAAATTTGTGGCTCAGTCCTAGCCACATCATTGACGGTAGTAGATTCTTGGATTTTATAAATCCTTTGAATATTCTATTGTCGGTGTGGACAGTCTCTCAATAGATGTTCTTCCCCGCAACCCCAACATTTCAAAGGTTCTCTCTTTGGGTTATCAGTCTTCACTGATATTGGTCCAAAAGTTTTATTTCCGCTCAAGGAGGGAAAATTATGTTGGTGCATACTCCGAGCTGGGAAGCTCATTCTTGGGTTCTTCTTATAGTTCTTAAATCCTGGGGATTTACTTCCCCTTTTCTAAAATCTTGAACTATTCTTTTGTGTCCATCCTTCGTGAGGTTCTACTCGATGCCCAAATTGTTCATGACAATATGCCGCCTTTTGAATAGTTCCTTCTAGAGTCTTTGGCTCATCAAATTCAATTATGTTCCGATAGCACTTAGGTAATCCACTAATGAAGAATTGCACCTTTTCCTTTTCCGCTTTTATATAGGGTACATACCTCAGCAAATCGAGGAATTTGTTGACATATTCTTCTATATTGAGTTGTCCCAGTTTGAGTTCATAAAACTCTTTAGTCTTTTCGTCAAAATATTTTTCCGACAGATACTTCTTCTGGAAGTATTTCTCAAACCGTTCCTAAGACAGGTCCTCTTCAGGAACCCCTTTCACATTCTTAAGGTCTTCCCACCAAATGGAAGTCTTTCCATTCAAGTTGAATGTGGCCACTCGGGCCTTCATATTTTCTGAAAAGTCATGGACTCTGAAATACTTCTTTAGTCCAAGCAGCCAGGTCTCTACTTCTTCTCCCTTCTTTATTTTACCATCGAAGGAGGGTGGTTTGGATTTTCTGAATTCTTCGAATTTATGACCTTTGGAAGACTTTTGCTTCTTCTGTTTCTTTTAGGAACATGAACTGGTTCTTCTACTAGAAGATCCCTCTGAATCGCCATCTTCCTTCTCAGAGGAATCATCCGATGCTTGTCCTTTCCCTTTGGGGTGGACCTTTTTCGAGGTGCTCCTCTCAATGTGACCACTGATATGACCATGTTTCTGAGTTTCAGGTTCATGCTACATTTGTCTTTGTAGATAGGATAAACTCTACAGTAAAACTGTGTTAATTTATGTTTGCTTTTCTTGTTCTTTCATCATCCTTTCATTGTCAACCTTACAAATTTATAATTCGACCATGAGGCTCCTCACATTGCGGTTCTACCACGTGTCCCTCGTCCCCAGCTTCAGCACTTTGCGACTTCGCTTCCCGAAGTGCTATGACACCCGAAGTGCCGAGATCCCAAACTCCTCGCTACTCCTTATCGCAACTCGTGACTTCGGTACTTTCGGGACAAAATTCTCGACCTCCTATCCGTCGATATGCCGAAATGATGAAATTGCAACATGTTTTCAATGCGGATCCCACTGTTATCGGACTAATCAGTAGGTGCGAACACTATCAGATCTCTCTAGATCCACCTAGATCTAGAACAAAACAGGACAGGACATGACTCTTTTCCTAAGTTATGACCATTGAATTAGCTAGTAAGGAGGAGCAAGTGACATACCTTTGTATCACTTCCTAGGGTCTTTGTTGCTCCCGCTTCGCTTCGGTGCCCTCGTGAGGTCAAGACCAAGACAACACAAACCAACCAAAGTGAAGATAGCAAAATATATTCAATCGTCAACTTATGTATATGATCAAGGAGTTACACAATAAAGTAAGAATGACTGTATGGGAAAAGGACATGCCACTATATCATATTAATCGAAAGTAGAATATAAAACCTTATCACCTTGATGTCGCAAGCCTCCTTTCGGTGACTCTTGGTTCCAACACACACACTTGCTTGATCCTTGCATGAAGAAGATCCAATTCCTCTTGATAGACTTGCTAGAGTCTTCCAGGGTTCTGTTCAAGCTGGGTTCTTCACACAATTCCTTCACCAATTTTCCAATTAATCTTGCTTAATCTTTTCCATGAGAATCCTATCAATATATAGGAGAGGATGAGATGATTACATGGATGACAATGATCCCACCAAATCAGGGAAGCCAGTAAAATGATAACCATTCGAATGCCAACCCATTTTCTAGAAGATTCTCTTCTAAACCATTGAGACTTCATTTTTTTCCAAGCTTGAGAGCAAGTTCGCACCCTAGGTATAGAGAACAGTGCGAGAAATTCACACCCTAGCTTAAGGTGACCTGCGAGAATGGGTCATTCTCGCATCCTAGGCTATAAGCAGCGTGCGAACTCTCTTTAAAAATATGTTTTCTGGAAGGAAATGAATGCCACTTTTCTCAGGAGAAATTTCTTGTTAGGATCCTAAGTAAACCATTGTCAATACACCATCTAGATGACCAAAATCATGGGTAACAAAATTCCCCCCAAAGTATGAGGCTGGAATCAGTGACAGCTGAAATACTTTGTAAATTGTGTCTGTGTGTCAGAAACCAGGAGCGCACCTAATCGGAAACCTGCGAACAACCAAGCATCTACAGAATATCATACTAGTTCTAAGGTAGGAATTCCCATACTCAGATCACAGACGGATGACATCATAAACATAGGTCATGGCCACCAATCATACACCGTGGATCCATGATGTCAAAGTATCGCATAGCCACCAAGAATACACTGTGGATCTATGCAAGAAAATTCAAATAAATACGACATAGCCACGAGACATACAAAGTGGATCTATGTGTCAACAAATTATACATATTCCATCACAACCTAGACCAAAGAGATGGGACCAGGGTCTTCAATCCTGACACCTGATAGTACGAATCTAACCATGTGATTACATGTGTCGAAGTTGAACATGGTAGAAACCACTTGATTACTGGTCATTGATGAAACCATTAACAAGTGCGAGGGAAATCACCATTAATGTCAATGACTCCCAAGGTACACTAGTACAATCCACTGAATGTGAATAAATGAGTTGAGGTCGAACATCTGATGGAATCTCCCGATCAGGGGTTAATGATGAAAACCCACTATCGAAAGCGAGGAAACCTACCATTGAGGCATGCAAGTTCCATGTACCAAAGAATTTCTAAGTCTTGTTTTCGGATAATGAGCTGGAGTCGACGGAACAAAACTCGTCATAGGAGGGCCTTGATGTATCCCCCATCAATGACACGAAACGAGTAATAGATTTTGGAGGCGGAACAGAGTATGATGTAAGTTGAACTGGACACAAGGAAGGCCGACACGAAGAGAATGGACAACTACAAATGGCTGACTCAATAGAGGTTTCGGATGAACTTCTCTTGAACATATGAATGACACGACCAATGATTTGGCAGCATTGACTCAGAGACGACTCAGGATATGACCTTATAGAAAATCAAATGAGAGACAAATGGATTTACCAAACCGGATTTAGATAACGAATAAGGGGGTGTCATGTTCAAGAGAGACACTTACTGCCAATTAATATGAATACGAAAACACATCCCTTTCCCAAATTTTCCCCGACCATTTCTGGCGAGTACCTCTTTATTTTTACGCAAGCTTGAGGAGGATAACATATGCTTGTTGATGTAAGCTCATCCTTTGGATGAGTCCTTCGAAGTATTTTTAATGAACCCTAGGAAGGAGTGGTTTGGTCCCATTATGGTTATGTTGATGTTTATTTAATGAGTCCAAAGATATAAAACTCGAAGGTTTTTTTATGATTATAGAGTCTGGAAAAACACTTAAAAGAGAACTCTCTTAGTTCCTTTTTCGTAAAATAGTCTGATGAGACCGAAAAAGAGATAAATTATCGCCCAACAAACGCTTTCTTCAAATAATTTAACGAGCGCGAAAATAGCAAGGTCGCTCGCCAATCTTTTCATGTTTAGAGAGTCTGAAAAGAGCTTAAAGAGGACTCCAGGGAGGTTCATTTTTCATATAACCTTGTTGAGCCCGAAAAAGTGATAAAAGTTGGCTCGATCACGTTCTCATGTATTTTCGAGCATGAGTACGGACAAATACCAAGCTCGAGGTTTTGTGCAAAAACCATAAAAAACAATCAAAACATGCGATGAAGAAGAGAAAAAATATATGTATCCTTGTGTATAAACGTTGAGGTCATTATGTCTGCAAAAGTTGCACTCATAAGGATATTAGGCATTAGGTTTAATAAATAAAACAATTATAAAAACCAATAACAAATGGTAAAAGTAAATATAAGTGGGTAAAATTTCTTTTTACCATAGTCATTATAACTTTGCCAATATTTTATCCCAGAACCCCTCCTTTGCCCTTGAATTTCGGCGCTCTAGAAACCCTTTCCCCCCTCTAACCCTCTCCCTACCTTCCTCCCTCTATCCCCTCTCTATCCCTCTCTCACCCCTTTTCCACCACCCCCCTCTCTCTCTTTACCTCCATCTCTCTCT